>JADRCD010188216.1:0-21214 GCA_019843815.1 Montemys delectorum
GCGACTGGAAGTATCCTGTGACAGCTGCTCCACTGTTCTTGCTCCCTGTGTGCTCCTCAACACCCAGCTACACACAGTTATTGGAGAGAAAGTAGCTATCTCACCTCTGATCCCAGGAGTGAAAACACTCCTGGGAGAACAGGTCTCTCCTGGGGGGACCTGTGCACAGCAGGCTGTGGATCAGCCTCAGCTCAGGGGTGCAGACCAGAAGATGAAATTATTTCTTTACATAAATATCTGCCTGAAAAGATAGTAGTGGCATGGACCAATCAAACAAACAAATAAAATCCACTATGCAATAGCAATAAAAATAACCACCTAGCAGAGAAATCTATGTATCAACATATCTTTGTACCAGTTGATTCCTGAAGATCACACTAAATAAAGTTATCTACCCCACTAGTACTTGCTGAGAGGCAATTTGAATCATAGACAATTGTGGATACATGACAGCCATCTGCTTTGCTTCTGTTCAGAGTGTATGATTTTATGGAACTAGTAGTGCTTGTATTTCTTTTCATAGAAAAATAAGAACCCCTGTAATGTGGCTTTGTTTCCTGCTAAAGCTTACATCCCATGCTTCTAGTATTTTTAAATCTTCAGAGCTTTTAATAATAAGATTTTAAAATAACTTTTTATATTTGATGCCCTTCATTTGTGAATATATGTACTGGTATCAGTGCTGACCCCTGCCCCTACACACACACACACACACATACACATACACACACACACACACACACAGTAAGCACACTGCATATAGGAAGTTGGGGTTCTGCATCTTTCCTTGTAGGGTAAAACAATGAGAACAACAATTCACACTATAATCTAATTATGTTCCTTGTATTCACAAGCTGACAGACACAAATAATCCTTAATAGCACCTTTACTATATTCTCACTGGTCTCTATATGATCACTGGTTTATCATCATCATCATGATCATCATGATCATGATCATGATCATCACCGTCACCGTCATCGTCATCATCATCCTAGTTTGGTGTTTGGACAGAGAAAACTGGCGATATTTATATTATACCCCAAAGACACTATCTCAATGTACTTGCTGGATTTTATTTAATACAAGACAGATATATTACCATTTTGTTGTTTTTTTGTTTGCTTGTTTTCTGTACCTCTATAACATGTGAAGCTAATTTAATGTAGCACTCATATGTTTTAGAGGACTGTGAGAATTAGTTGATAATAAGAAAATAGAAACAAAACTTCAGTACACCCAAGCACGGTTACTTTTATTTTACAGTCGATCCAACTTTCAATATGGTTGTATTCAGCGTCTATCAAGCTGAGGATAAATTTCATTCTGGTTGGCCCCTGAGAAAAATGAGGCACCCCAACCACACATAAAACTAATGAAAATCCTCTTGTTTATGCACCATAAATGATAAAAATCTTACATTTACAATAAAGGTTGCCATTATAACAGTGTCTCATACCTTGGTTTCTCTGACTCAGAGTCTCCTGTAATATTAACATGCCATTATTATAAGGCTTGACTGCCTGCTGTAAACCACAGAAAAGCACACAGACAGATTTCACTACAGGCAAATGCAAACAATGAGACTTTAATGGCTGTTAAGTAAATTTGAACTTAAAAATAAACAACAGACCTAATAGGGGCTTAATTACTGTCAGAGGCACTATTTAAAAGAAGAGAATTTGCTCCATACCTGTCATGAAAATATATTTTCTCTTGAAGGAAAATCTTATTTGTCTTTTAAAATATGAGAACTGTCAAGCAAACAGGTACCACTCTGTTTAATTATTGACTACTTTCCTTTAGATATAAGATTAGTCTCAGAGATGAGATAAAATTAGAGCCTCAAACTACAAACACATATCAGGAAAACAGACTTCTCTTTGTCAACTACTCTCATATGTTTAGCTTCTTCTGACACTCAAGTTTAAAGATTGATTGAGCTAGAACTTTGTTTCCTTCTTTCTTTTGCTTGATTTTCCTCAGTGTTTGTCTTATTGCTAATCTGGTTAGTTTGTTATTTTTAGAACAGCAACTGTTAGATGTTTATTGATTAACATTTCATATTGATGTGCTTTGAGCACATACGCATATGAAAGAGCATAGAAACCTTGTTTACTTCACACATTAATGTTCTATCCATCCATCAGCTATCATCTACTTAAATGAATTCTGAGTGGCCAGAAAGGCTCAGAGTTGACAGATGAGAAAACCTTAGCAGGCTCTTCTCAAGAGTTTTGTTAGTTTACACACTGGGAAAATGAAACAAGGAGATTGACAGAAGGCTTCTGAAGTAAGTTAGCTAAGTGGAAGGAATCCCAACTCTAAGGATAAGATGGTTTTACAGTTTTATCTACCCTATGATGACCTCTCCTATTCAAATAAGAAGTTTCTGAGCATGGTGTGTGTGTGTGTGTGTGTGTGTGTGTGTGTGTGTGTGTGTGTGTCTGTGTGTGTGCGTTTGTGTGTATATGTGTGTGTGTGTATGTGTATCCCAGCTGTAAAAGTAAATTATATTCACCTGAAGTAATTGCTGCTGAATAAGCTCTTTCTGTACTCTGACTGACTAGTTCAACACAGCTCTTCTGGCTCAAACTCCTCTCTAAGCTGACTGATTCAAATCAAACTAGCTTCTACCAAACTGACTGAATTGTTCTGCTTGGCCTCAAGCTAGCTCTAGTACTCTGTTCTAATCTTCTGGCTCCTTATTCTTTGGTTTCACCTCCCTCTATTGACCTGCACTGAAATGCACAAACTCAACTCCACTGGATAGACTCCCTTACTGAATTGACTAGAACTCAGAACTCTGCATGCTCAGGGTTTTCTAAGTGCTGGGATTAAAGGCATGTACCTCCATGCCTGGACCTAAGATTTTCTTTACCTAAAACTCACTCAGAGATCTGAGTGCCTTGTATCTTGGGATTAAAAATGTGTCCATATTCCAGTCAAAGTAGTACTATTGGATTCAAATTCATGTACACCCATTACTGTGTAACTCTACATATTTGGAGAATTGTCTTGCTCCTGTAGTCCTTACCCACATTAATGCTCTGAAACGTTTCCCTTAAAACTTCTTCTTCGATTCACTGTGACATTTCAGATGCTGCGGGCAATTTGGTTTCTTCTGACTTTCTCTTGTTCTGTCTGTCTCAGCTGAAGGAACCACTCACTGCTTGGTTACCTTAACTACACAATCCCAGACTCACCAAGGAACACATAATTGTATTAACTTTATTTTTTTATTTTCTTATATTATGCCTTTCAATAGATATCGACAGACTTTTGCTATATATTGTTGTCCTGTACTTGGATACCAAAAAGAGTCATTTGATTATGAATCTGTTCTGCGGGACAATTAAAGTCTCTTCTATGTCATACTTTTTTTCAAAATCCATGAAGTTCCTTTCACAGTATTCTATATTCTCCTAAATATTATCTATGCTCTTACTCTTCTTCCCTATTGATGGAAGAATTCATAAGTTTTTGAATGATGTTGGGTGAGCAAGTGATTATGCTTTGCAAATATAATAAATTTCTATGCTCCTTATTCTTTTAAAATTTTTTTCTTTTTATTATTTTGTGTTTGTCCCACCAAAGCTACAAGGAACATAGGGAAGACTTTCTTTTAGTGAACACTCAGTAACACCACAGCAAGCAAGAATAATTTTGCAGTTAGGCTCTGACATTAATCTGTGGAATCTGGGTGAGTAGATCAGGAAAAAAAAATCTAATTGTCACCATTTCATTCCAAAATTTAGTTAAATAGGAGAACATCACTAGGTTCATTTGGAATGGTCTTAAGGCACACTGAGTTTGGTATGTGCTAACTTGAATAGTCATTGCTTATCCATTATCCTTTTAGAAGTAAGACTTTTCTCTTTGTTGTTTATTGGGATTGTCTTGTAATGGATAGCACAGGATATAACATTGGCCTAAAGCCTTCGTATCTCTATGGTTCACAGGAATCCAGCACTACAGTAAATGTTGTGGTTTTCATCATATGGGAATCTCTATAGAAAATCATTGCTGTAAGTCAGAGTTTTACAGTAGTTCTTATGAGAAAACTTTCTCTTAGTCAACAATTAAGGGATAAGAATTTTGGCTTATTTTCAGTATGTCATTTGAAAAAGCAGATATTTAAGTATGGGACTTAAGGAAGATAATCTGTCTTTAAGAAACCCAGTGAGGTATATAACATCACAAATGATTCTGAAACCAGACATTCAAGTGTTTGCATGTCCATGTGTGCCTGTGCCAACATAAGCCCAGATAGGAGAAATATCTATTCAGAAAATGTCATTGCTAATGTTCTGTGGTAATTCCTCTTTGGTTTTCGTAGATCTAGTTCTAAGAGTAAATTTAGTGAACCGTGAGATAGTTCTTTTGCACCCTCTTCAAGAATGCATCCCACTCTAGCTGAACAAATTGTATTCTAATCTTGAAAAAGCCTAACTGTTAGTCTTTCAATGAAAAAGTAGAATTTGAATAGATATGCATTCCATCTCAGATCCTGTCAGTGGCCAGAACATTTGTCTTTTGAATTACAAAGATTTCTCCCAGTAAAAGAATAAATTTTGAATAGTTCTCTCTTTAAAGGGGTCTCTTATTGGTATCTATAAAAAGACCAAAAATAAAAAGAGAAAAGGGAGAGTAATGAATAGCTTTAAAAGACTCCTTTGATAGATTAAGAGACAAAAATCAGATTTAGAACAAAATGTAAACCTTTTAAACCATAAGATCTTTTGGATCTTCTGGAGCCCTGATTTCCAATGTCCATTTCTGAATCTAGACCCTAGAGCTGCCTTGGGATTGATGAGGAGAACCTTCATAGGATTATTTTAAATTAGACAAAAATGTGTCCCTCATTTATAGTTGTGATATTCTTTAGTAATTATCACTTCATTTCATACTTCTAATCTGCTCTTGTTTCAAATGCTACTGTGCCTCTCTGTCTGTCAGTCTGTGGCAACACATTGCCAACCAAAGTGCAGGACCGTGGAGCATTTGAACAAACAGAATTGGATGGCAGGTTCATAAAACTTTTCTATTTTCTTTTTCTCTTAGCTACTACTAGTGGGAGAGTCTAGATCTTTGAATGTCTGCATCCTTTCTTCAACTCGGTATACCTAGTTGAATTCACAAGGCCTTACTTCTTTGGCCTCCTGCACTGTATTTTTGAGCACTTGGTTTTGTATTGTGGAAGGGGCAGAACAAGCCTTGAGGATGCACAAAGAATATGAAGTACTGAATGAAGGTGAATTGTTGAATGGATAGTTTTATGGGAAGGAAATAATGCTTTAAATCCATGGGAATTTGACAATGTTTTTCTCTGACACTGGTCAGAGTGCAAATGTTGACAGTTTGTGAAATTGCAAGTGTTTACTGATGATTTGAACAGTTTCTATGGAAACCAACAACTACAGCTTCCTCCTCCTGAATGACATAGCCTGAGACTGTTCTCCAGACACTTCCTATGCAGACCAACTTCCCCAGCTACTGTGATGTAATAATAAACACATTCATTCATCTTCAACAGTGTACACAGAACCCAGCTGGTGCTAGCACTTCTCAATGTGTGTTTGTCCTTTCATCACTTGCTCACCACCCATAGGATGTTTTGAGAAACAACCTCCACAGGACACGGGCATAGGCTTGTGACTTAAAAACATTGTTTTAGCCTTAGAATATGAGCATTCCTTTATTTTACTTAGCTTTCACTTTACATATACTTTAAAAACTTCAAAGAATAAAGTGCCCATGGAAGTTCTCTTTGTCTTGTGCTTTTTATAAAAGATGTTTTGTATTAAACAAGGGACCAGACAGAATCAAGGATGAAGAAGCAGGTCTTCTATCATTGCTCCTATGGACACTAGGGTATCCTCTAGGGAAAGAAAGAGGATGTACTCCTACCACTATACTAACAGTGTATGGGTGCACGGACAGATGCTCAGAGATCCACATCTTACAAATTATCATTTTTTTTTCCCCCAAACTCAAAAACTCAGCCACTCATTTCAAGAAGGAAAAGTGATTCAAAGTTAAAGTCCTTTGATTTAAAATATCCAACTAACTGGAAGGTATAATTATACATATACTATCTAGCTTTATATATATTACAGATACAGACATGTGTATAATACATATATTTCTATTTCTATCATTACATGGGCAATTACACATACATTCTCTCTCTCTCTCTCTCTCTCTCTCTCTCTCTCTCTCTCTCTCTCTCTCTCTCTCTCTCTCTTTCCCCCTCTCTTTCTCTCTGTGTGTGTCTCTCCTTTCATCTGGTCACCAGAGGAAACCAAATAGTAAAAGATACACGAGGCTGGGCAGTGATGGCACACGCCTTTAATCCCAGTACTTGGAGGCAGAGGCAAGCAGATTTCTGAGTTCAAGCCCAGCCTGGTCTACAGAGTGAGTTCCAGGACAGCCAGGGCTACAAAGAGAAATCCTGTCTCAAAAAACCAAAAGAAAAAAGATATATACGAGACTCCTGGCTCATATATAAGCATATCAAAATGAGACTTGAGTCTTAGAGGGACACCTACACTGCTAAATCAAAGAAAAATACTTAATAACATATTGACCATGATTTTTTATTTTACTTTGAATGTTTCTTATACTATGCACGAGTAAAAGAACAACTTAAAAGTGTCCAGTTTGTTGGATTTGCAAAATGAATATATAATTCAAATTGAGGCATGGAAAACTGTCTCCAACATTATGTTATATAATTCAACATATGTTATGCTATATAAATGAAAGCTATATAAATGAAAACATGCTGTTTGCTTCACTGCTTTTCTTTTTTTCATTGAAAATTATGTATACATTTTATTCATCTTAGTGAATGTTCATTTTATTTCTGTATTTGATGTCATCTTATTTATTCTATTATTGGCCAACATTTGAATATATTAAATTTTTTAACTATTATAAATGGTGGTATTATGCATATTGTTATGTAATTTTTTGTTCACAAAATAATCATATGCACATATTCAGAAATAAAACTGTTTAGCCATAGGCTATACTCTGTTTTGATGAATTATGCCTGTATCACCTCAATTCATACTGAAGGAATGTCTGAAAGTGTACAGTACTCCTTTATATCTCAGGGACACTTGCTTATATCAGGTTCTTATTTATACTTAACTCTGCCTTTTAAAAACTTATTATAATGGTATGTGGTATTCTAATAAACTGTCATTTCTCTGAGAACAAAGCATGTTAAATACCATTTCACTCATTTAGTTCATTTCAAAAGTATATATCTGTACTTTTATGTCTTGTGTGTGTTTGTGTGTATATGTATGCACATATAGTCATAACTAATAACATGAGAAACCACGTTTTATAAATGTTTTCTGTGTGGGTGGTGATCACACATGTGTACTGGTCCATGTGCAGAGTTCAGACAGTCTTCAAGAGTAGGTTCTTGCCTTACATGCGTGAGATGGTTTTTCTCTTGCAATTTTTGCTGTTCAGTTGATTCCATTCAGCCTTTCTCACCTTAGAGCTTCCAGAGGATCCTCCTTTTCATATTTTCCATTACAAGATAAAAATGCTAGGAGTACAGATGTCTGGTACCACAAAATCCGTTTTCATGACTTTCACTGATACAAGTCGGATCATCAGACTTGTACAAGAAGCATTTTTCAGGTATAGGAGCTGGATAAATCTGAGAGAGAGAGAGAGAGAGAGAGAGAGAGAGAGAGAGAGAGAGACAGAGACAGAGACAGAGAGACAAAGACAGAGACAGAGAGACAGAGAAGGGTCACATAAAAATGACGAATTCTTAGTCACCATTCTGTCCTGAGAAAATTGTCTTCTGAGCATGTTCTTTCACAAATACTACCTGAATTCTGTAAAAAAAAAAATAAATAAATATAATTTTCAAAAATCTAATTGTCATCTCAGAATTCAGAAGCTTACTGCTAAATGAGCTCACCCTTTCTAGTTCTTTTTGAACACTAGCTGGCTGCTTCGATTCAGCTGTTCTGGGTCAAATCTTGCCTCCAAGCTGACTGATTGAAACTGGCTTCTCTCGCCTTCTCACTAAGTTGTTCTGCTTGGGAAAACTGCCATGCTTCCTACCATGACGATAATGGATTGAATCTCTGAAATCGTAAGCCAGCACCAATTAAAAGTTTGCCTTTATAAGAGTTATCTTGGTTGTGGTGTCTTATCGCAGCAATGGAAACCATAAACTAAAACAATATTGGACACACACATATTCTTTTATTTTCCCATCTAAATTATATGTTGTCTAAATCTTGTACTGGAAGCCGTCAGCTTGTTGCACTGTCTTTTGCATTTTTAGTTTTCTAGTCACTTTTTCTTTCCCTTATCTAAATGGCTTGGGAGTATGTGGAAGCCTTGCTCACTCACCTCATCAAATATAAGCCTCTGTTCCTATATTAATTTCCACAGCTATATATGCCATTATTTTTATTAAATTCCTCTCAATTTATTTGAACTTGTCTGCTTTCTTTTTCTTTCTATGTTTGTTATGCACAGCTGTTTCTACATTGTAGTATGTATGTACAACAAATGAATACACAACAGAGGTATTTTAAAATTAAAGAAAGGTACTTGATAGCCAATAGGACTTTATTTTTTGAAAATACATTTTTTGTGTCATATAATACTTCTTCACCACAGTTTCCCCTCCTTTCAATTCTCTCAGTTTCTCTCTTCACCTCTCCTCTCCCCAGATCCACTCCCTTTCTATTTCCCTTATGAAATAACAGACTTCGCAGAACAAAAATAAATAAATAAATAAATAAATAAATAAATAAATAAATAAAAGAACTAGCAAAACAGGATACAATAAAACATGGCAGACATCATCGAAGCTGAACAGGGAAATCCAATCCAAGAGTAGGCACAAGAGTCTGAGACATACCTACTGTATTAAAGGGACTTCTCAAAACATGAAAAGAGTAACATTTGGTGGGTAAAATGTCAGTTCATGCCATTGATTAGATATTGAAACATAGTCATTTCTAAGTTTAAGTAAGATATCTAACATTCTGGGACACTTGTAATAACAATGTCTCATTCTCATTTGTACTTTTAAGCCTTGCTTCAGATATTGTTTCAAGTTTGGAATGAGTACAACTACCACCAAGGAACAAGTAACCTTAAACAGAGACATCAAAATGTTACATATGAACCATGTTAGTTATATTTCTCTTAAATGCATAGTTATATTTCAATTTATTATAATAAAGTACCAAATACAACCAATGTAAGAAGAAGTAAGCTACTTCCTTTGGTCCAATTTCCTGGCTTTACCCCTTTTGTGTTTGTCCCTCAGAGACACTGTGAAGCTATGTTACTCAAAGAAGTGAGACAAAGAGAAAGGTATTTGGGACTTGGGTCTCAAACTTTTTTGTGATGACTCAGTCTCTCTGTTTCCACTATCTCCCAACAGTGCTAAAGTTGAGACCAAAGAGTACCTTCTACACACTTCAGATCAAACTAAAAACAAATTACAATTCTAGAAAGACAAAGAAAGATTTATAGAGTTTCTACATTTATATATAATATATCTGAAAGAATATAACAGGGGATTGTATTTAATATCTTAAGCCAGAGGATTGATCTCTGTTAATTATCAGCTAAGAAGAGGCCTAAAATCTTGCAAAACCAGCCTGGTAGCATGTTGATTGAAGCTAACTCAGAGTGTAGGAAGGCAGTCCTATGGTAAAATTTTGAACCATTACAAAATAATTAACTAGATATAGGCCAGTGGGTCCATGAGATTTTCACAGACCAGTTTATATTCTACCAACTTAAAGCTGCAATGTGTACCAGTCTGCTTAGAACTTCTCTAAAAGCCAGCAGTGTGTGACATTTTAACTGTGATGACCTCAGATTTCTGCATCAAGTGTACAGGATATAGCTTTTCTCTTACAACTCACTTATATAATATCCAGTGTCTTAAATTTTGCTCTCTTCTTTCTAGTTGATTAAAAAAAAGAAGCTTTACTTTCATTTGTTTTACACTATCTGCTTCAAAGAGCTGTAGTTGTCACAGTTAAGTGTTGGATGATTTCACAGCCCATTCTACATAGTTTTATAATGTTAACTTCATTCCTTTGCAAGAGTAATTCTTTATTCCTGACAGGTCTACCCATTGCTTGAATAACATCTCTTCAATCATACAATATATAGACCTATAGTCTAAAATGGATTACTAGATGTATTCTATGTGGATGCCTGTAGAAGATATTAGTTTCATGATTCTCTAGGTCAAAGTTATCTTCCACTGTAAAACTGCTTTTCCTTCCTTCCTCTTCCTTTAAGTTAATGAAATCACTATTCAGTAAGTCGCCCAGGCTAGGAAACCTCATTATGATGCTCAACTCATCCATTTATCTCATCTCTCACAATCAATCAGTCAGCACATCTTGTTAATTCAACCTTCTGCATATCTTTAAGATCTGTCTTCTGCTTTTCATTCTCAGTGATACCTCTGTGGTTCACAGCTTCTTCATCTCTTTTTCTGGGGTAACCATGACTTCCTAACAAATTTTTCTGACCACTCTGGCAGACTTAAAAAATATTTTAGTCTTCCATGAATCTTTTGCAAAAATATTCGTGTGTGTTTCCATAACAAATCAAATCTATTTCAGTTTTACTTTAAAAGATGCACTTGCAGAATTACAGAAATATTTTATAAGGTCTGGTATAGCATGGATCTAAATTTTAAAAAATTATATTTTCTGAGGGAAAAAGGGACAAATTTCATCCAACAGAAAAACTAGGGAAATCAATAAAAAGTTCTTCTTAACTAATTTCGTGCGTTAGATTTTATTATTTTTAAAATCAGTCCTTTAATTTTAGGTTATTCAAGGATGCAAATACCTAGACTAACTGTCCACTTTGATTTCCCTTAGATTGAAGTTATCATGTAGTTACTTTTTCTATTATAGATATACAAATACACACATATCTATATAATTAATATTGAAATGTGCATGCAAATGTATATACTACTTAAGCAACAATCTAAGTGAAACAATATTTATGAATTCATGAGAATTTATGAATTCATTAAAATGAGCCTAAACTATCTAATTAGAAGTATTTATTTTAGAAAGAAAAACTCTTGGGGTACAGTAAAAAAAAATGAAAATTGTTTGTAATCAGCACTTTCCCCCTTAATGAATAGGGCAATGAGTTGGTATTAAAATGTGCATTTATAAATAGGATTCTGCAAGCATGTGATATTACACACCTGCCCGATAGCTTTAAATTGCAAATGCAAGTTTTTTCTTGTCTTTTTCCATTTTGTATATATTTATAGAAATTGATCAAATTATTTTTCATGTGTGATAAGACTTCTATTTTTTTCTGTTATTTAAAATGCCAAGCACTCTACTAAAGAGCACCAGACAAACTAGCTTTGGTAATTATATTCCTTACCAAGTAAAAAAATAATGATACATTTTAATCTAGTAAATTATCTCTCCACTGTATCTCTATCAGAATAATCTAATTTTAAAAATATAAACTATGCTAAGATGTTTGCTTTAATAACTTACTTTCTTTCTGAAAATTTAAAAAATAATTCTAGGTTTCTTATTTACACATCTTGAGTATGTCCAAATGCAAACTCAAGAATCATAGCTTCTACAAGAACACTGAACATTGATTTAAACAAAGGTCAGATCAGTTTGTCATGATTTGCCTCCACTAAAAATGAGAAGGAATTAAAATAAACATATATGTTTGAAAGTTAGTGCAGCACATTCTTTGTGTCCATCTCTCATCTTCTGAGTACACCATAAGAGGAAGACCTGTTCAGCTTCTCTCTTATATCTTTGGAACTAATTTTATGTTTGAAAAGCATTCTCATATAAGTGTATTTTTTAATATTACAGAGAAACAAAGCCTAGAGCAGATTATTTGATGATTTATTAGTTTGGAGACTGACACACACCTTATAAATGAGCCTGTTCCTCAGCATAGTGATTAAACTATTACCTGAAATCAATACTGCATACTTCTATAAGCAACGTACAATATCCTCTGGGAAAATAGACATGGAAAGAGTGCATCTATGATTCTTTAATTTAATGTTGTAATTGATGCTACTTAGCAATTTAGTGTATTTTCTTAGATGTATAAAGAGAGTGAGTGGCGTTATAAATAGTGAACAGACACCCACTTCTCCCTCTCCTTTCAGAATGTAGCTCTCATAAAAAAATATTGGATTTATGAAAAAACTTTAGTAGTATGAGTGCTTTAAAAATTCTTAATACCTTGAAGAAGAAGGTATTTGTATTTAGAAAGAAATATACTCCCCCTTTTGAAATAACCTTAACTCTAGCAATTCAATTATTATTCATGTCTCAACTTAATGTTGTACATGAAAAAAGTTTTGTTAAATATTATAAATTAAGGAGGAGATGATGTGGGTTGGGGGGTCTCATAACATGGTTCCTTCTAACTTGACTCACAATAACCACTCTCAGGTGGTATTCACATGTATAAGACATGCATAACACAAACAATGTCAAGTGACTAAGAAGAGCTTGGCATAGTTTCAGAAGGAAGAATAGATAACAACCATGAGGTGGTAAAAATGACAGAAATTGCATACAGTCAGCAGTAGATACAATACAAATAACTTCTAAAATTTATGAAAAATGTATTCATTAATAAATGGCTAATTGAAAACAAAAAATATAAATTGTACAGTTTTTCATGAAAATATTGACCAAATTAACTTATTTCATATTTCTTTGTGGACACTTACTATTGCAAATTCTATTTGTTATAATCACTTGATGATGAGTTTGGTGTAACCTGTAATAATTGATGTGCCTGTGTTATTTATAGTTAGTGACTCTGTTCTGATTTTTCTGCTTTATAACTCTTAGGCATGTGGACTGAGACAAATATAAAAATGCTTATTTCAACATTGTTTTACCAACAAAATGTACAACGTGTCCTACTATCAAGAAATGAAATACCAGTGGATAAGATGTATGTATAGTGATTATTATACAGCAGAGAAAATGAAAATTCTAAACACATACACTTCAAAACAAATGAATTTCAATATAAATTCAATATTATTCACCAAAATAATAAATTTCTGAGTGAAAGAATAGCTTCATGTATGTTTTCAACTTTTATTTTTTTACCATGACATGCAATATTTTCCTGTCTGCTTTCTGTTCCATGTTTCAAAATTTTAAGTTGATGTATAAAAAGTAACCCTAATGGATGAACACATGCAGGATATTAAGAGGAAACTCATCGGAGTTATTTTCCCATGAGATTTGCTTAAGAGTTACTTTCCAAAACCTTAAATTTCCCTCTATAATTTTTTCTTACTGCTGAGTAAGCCTAGCCTTTCTTCTTTTTGGACTCTGGATGACTGGTTCAACTCAACTCTTCTGGCTGAAACTCCTCTGAAAGCTGACTGATTCAGTCCAGCTTCTCTGGACCTCTGACTGAAATGCTCTGCTTGGCCTCATACTAACTCTGAAAATTCATTCTAGTATTTCTGGCTCATTTTTATTATCTGGATCATCTGTCTTCATGTGTGTCTAGCTTTTTCTCTCTGCACTCTGTCTCTATAAAACTGTTCCAGTAAAACTGTTATTCCTCTCTCCCTCTCTGTAGCTTCTTTCCTCTCTGATCTCATGAGAGTTAGGCCTATTTTATGTCTGACTTATTCTGTCAAATCTTTCTTTGATTCAAGACTTTGTCTACCCCTCAATTAGATGTTACTTTTAAAGGTGGCTGCTTTTTTCTTCAAAGGAAACTTACTTTGTTTGAGATTAAAGGTGTGTACGAAGGGTGTGTCTGTATTCCCACCAGATCATAACTATAATCCAGAGCATGGATCACATAGACCTAGAAAGTCTTTGGATGAGATTCATTACCAGAACAGCAATATTGCTGGATTAAAATTTCTCTACAAGTTCTGAAGAGTGGTAATTCAAGATTACAGCATCACCAGGCCAAAATTTCTGGTGAGGAGTACTTTCCTAGCTGTAGAATACTGTTGACTTGCAATCTCATGGCCCAGCAAGGAGTACTGGGATTTCTTTCAGTGACTTCTTTTAAAATGGCAGTAATTACACACATGAGACATATACTCCTATGACCTAATTATTTCCTAAGGCTATACTTCCTAAGTCCATTACCTGATATAAAAATATCTGCCCCAAGAAGAGGAGGACAATGTCTATTGATAAGAAGTCTGGTTTTTATAGTAAGAAGTTCTGCTCACAAGCCAAGGCAACAGAACTGGGGAGGAAGAGAATAAAAATATATGAACAAAATAAACTATAAGATTCTGAGAGAATTAATAAAATATTATTAAGAAAAAAATCAATATAAAACAAAACATAAATCCTTTTTCATAATTGATGTCTTTCAGAATTATGTCTTCATTATTATTATCACTCTTTCAATATTCTCAAACTCACTTCTACCTCCCTGTTTATCCAATTTTATATTCTTTCTCTCTTTTTTAAGCCTGTTGAGACCAAATTGTATGTTTCATATGCTCTGTACTCTGATGCCACTACTGGTGAATGCCCTACCTACCAAGGATCATACATTTATAGAAAGTTGACTCTTCCCCTCCCAAAAGCTATTATATACCAATAGGGGTTCTGCTAGGGTTTGATGGTTATGACCATTTCTAACCTATCAATGCTCTGAATCTGTCTGGTGTGAGTCTGTGAAGTTCTGATGCATTCGGCCACAATCTACATGAGTAAATGCCTATTCCTTCTGTCAAGAAAACCTTGTTTTTTGTTTGTTTGTTTGTTTGTTCATTTGTTTGTTTGTTTTTGTAGTCTTCTACAACCTCTGGCTCTTAGTCTTAGACTCTCTTTCTGGATCTTCTTTCACAATATATTCCGGAGTCTTGGGAGGAAAGTTTCTGATGCATATGTAATATTTCTCAGTCTTTTATCCTTTGAGTCTTGATTACTTATGGGATTCTGTTAATTTCCATCAGTAGTAGAAAAATTCTTTGATGAAGGTTGAAGGACAATCTAATTAATGGATATAAACCACCTGGCAGAATAATCACAGTAGGTTTTCTCCTTAGGGGTTGTGAAACTAGATAGCCACAGGTTCTTGTCCTTATTGTTCCATATTGGAGCAGGTCTTAAATTACAATCATAAGGTAGTTGGTTATTCCCATAACATTCATGCCACTATTTCAATAGAGGGCATATCTTGCTAGAAGAGTCATTAGTGAAGTTTACATTGCAACTTGGTAAGACTCATGATTTCTCTTCTTTGCTAACATGCACAATATATTCTAGCACCATGAAGATACTCTACAAGAATCAAACTTCTAGGTCAATCTCCTGATTTCTCCTTGTTCTATGACTCATCCATGTGACATATTCAGCATCAAAGTCTTACCATGTAGTTCTTGAGAGTAACCAAAGGAGTTTGTGGGACTTCATCAGCCCACAATTCAATCAACAAACAAAACAAAAACCTTTTCACTGTACTGAAGCTTTTGTTTGCTAGCATGTAGTGTCTAATTATGTAGTAACATTCCTGGCTTATAGGATAAATCTATTTAGACTATTTGTGAATGTGTAAATGCAGATTTTTATGGAGCTTCTATAGTATTTGGTATCTGCATTAGTTTTGAAGGGTTTTTCAATAAGTATTTCATGGAACCAATGGTGGTTGCCTTTTCATTTTATGCATCTACATAAATTAGGCTCCTAACTGAATGGCAGGAGTTAGCGCTCTAGTTTTATAATTGTAAGTCACTCTAATCACATTGCCTTTGTTAATGAACATGCTAATAAAACTCCATGGTAAAATATCTGCTCTGAATTTCAGATTGCTATCAGAACCATAGGGGTAGAATGTTTCAGATTGGAAATGCAAAAATTATTCCCATTTAATATCATTTCACTATATTAAATATCCATGTAAGTCAAAGGGAAAATATGTTAACTCTGTAAGGATATATCTATATGTAAATATAAAATTATATTAAATAGAATAATACAAATGAAATAAAGGGAGGCAAAACTAAAGAAAGATTTTCAAGATCTCTTATAATAAAAGCATATTAAAATAATCATTATACTTTGTTCATGTTATATAGTTCTTCTGGCTACATAAAAATATTGAATATTTCTTTTAAATTTCCTCTATTTAAATAAATATTTATGAGAAATTTTATATAATAATTAATCATTTACCTTGAAAAAGTGATGTGTATTTTTTTGAAAGAAAGAATATCATGATGTACTTAAGAATCCATCTGGATATCATGCATGGTGAATTTTAAACATACATATGAATGCACATATGTTGACAATAAAGTTTTAAATACATATTTATTTATAATATATATTGCACGATATTGGGTACATCTTTTTATATTTAGATTCAATTATGAAAACAACAACAATTATGTCATTTCTGCATTACTTTGCATTCCAGAGTTTTTAAGGCTGTATTTTTTTCTTTAAATATATAGTCATCAACAGCATTTAAAAATTAAAGGTTTTCAATTACCAACAAAATAGAAGACTACCAAAGTATTATATTCCAATGTCTACCTTAACATTAAAGAGACTAATCAAAATTTGTTCTTGTACTGTCACCTTTGGTTTTTGTTACTAAAGAATTTGAACACTGTGATTAATTTTCCATAATATGACATAGATAAATAATAGTAGCATTACAGTTTCCCAGAGGGAAAACTACAGCATAAGATTTTCCATTTACTTCAACAGACTTCAGTACAAACAAACAACAGTTATGAGGTTTAGCTCCTTCATTGATGGGTGTCATATTAAGCTTTTTTTCATTGATTAAGGTGAACAAGAGGTTTTGAAATGAGATGAGATGAAGAAACTCAGAAAAATATTGGATTTATGAATAGTGTTGCACAGTCCTAGGAATCAGCTTAAAAATTTGTGTGGTGAAGGTAGACTGATCCATACTCATTTTCTTAATTTGATCTCCATATAGATATTTGTTCAGAAATGAAAAAAAATCATTTTCCCAACTGGCCAAAGTGGCTCATGCCTATTATCAGAACACTTTGGAGGTTGAAACAGGAGGATTGCTATGCGCTTAGTGCCACCCTGAGCCAATTAAAGAGTTCCAGAATGCCTGCCTGAGCAATATATATAAATCTTCTTTCAAATAAAAACATTACATAAGAAATCAATTGTAAATAACTGTTTTCCAAAGACCTCATAATGTCATAACTTGGAGTAGCCAAAATAATATTGTTACCACATGCCTTTCTTTCAAAACACATAAACAAACATTGAAAAAAACAGCCATCTAATCACAATTAACAAATGATCAAACAGAAAACAGGATGTTTGCATTTGTGCTACAATAAACTAAAAAAGTAATCATTGCTGTATCTTAAATAATATATCAATACTCAATTTCAAATATAAGGTATAACAAATTCTCTTATCTACTAAGGAAAGTTTTGAGAACAAACAAGCATGTGATATAATTCAATAAGGTAATATAATGCAATATTTGCATTATTAGCATGATGTTGGCCTAGCTGAAAGCAAATACTTATGGCAAGAAAGAAAGCATAACATATCTAGAATTTGAAAAGTACTGAATGAAATTCAGCAGGAGGAAGAAAGGCCGTAACATTGGAACATGGGCTGCCAGGTTAGACTAATGTATTATTTCCTAGTTTCTTTCTTGTTATACTATTTCACTACCCTAACAAAGAACAACTTAGATGGGAAATGGATTTATTTTGCCTTATAGTTTCAAAAATGGAAATGGTCCATCAAGGTAGAGGAGGTCCATGAGTTCATCTCATTGCATTTCATTTGCACAGAGGAAGAAGAAAAGAGAAAAGAGGAGAGAGAAATGTGGGGTAGAGGGGAATACAGAGCAGGATATAGAGGGAGGGAGAGAGACATAGAAAACAAAAGAAGACAGGGAGAGCAAGAGACAGAGAGGCAGAAAGAGACAAACAGAGAAAAGGAAGTGAGATCCTAGCTACAGAAGATCAAAGCCCACCCCTAGTGATCTCTACCTTCCTGAGTTATATAGCTTTCCCAAACAGCATTAACAACAGGGGACCAAGAAGCAAAATTCATGACCTATGAGGTACATTTCTCATTCTAACTACAGCCAACAATAAGCAATAAAGAGGACAAATATATTTCTGTTTGTTTATAAAGATAGGGTACAAATATAATGCCAGTTTATTTTCTTTAAGAAAGTCCAAGAACCAATACCTTGTTCCCAGTTCTACTTTTGTAGCATTTCCAGTGCTGTATCACAGAGTCTCAGAACTTCTTACCTATAGGCCTGGACTTAAAATTAACTAACACAGAATAAACAACCTCATTTAAATGATGGCAGAAATCATAGCAAGGTCTTGAAAATCACGTACAAAGCCTTACAAAAATTAATTAATAATCATGATCATCATAAAAAATTGTCAAAGAGAAGGACTGGTTGTACATCCTTCCTAACCTGCAAAATGCATGTAGGAGGAGAGACACACTAGTGTGTGTGTGGAGGTGACCTATATCATATTATGAACAAAATCACATACACCTGGCTGGAGCTTCAAGCTGCTAAGGAGACAAACAACACATGGAACTCTACCTAGAACTACATGCAACAAAGAAGGTCTGTTTAACCTGAATTATGCAAGTAACTTGTTAAAAATCTTCAGGCTATGCAAATATCCAAAAAACTCATCTTATGTGGCATAAAATCCAAATTCTTTTTACAAGGACATTTGAGGTACCAAATTATCTCTTTGTTCCAACCTGCCTCCTCTTCTAGAGCCTGAAGAGTCAGTTTAGACCGTGAGTTATACAGTGGCAAAGCTCTTCTCAAAATTTCAGAGATTTCTACTTACCCAGTGGAGAAAACCTAATCCAAATAAGGTCAAATGACTATTTGTGGTTTGCCTCTTTCTATGTCTTTGAATTACCAGCCTCAGTATTGGAATTATAAGAATTACAGAGAATGGTTAGACAAACAAAGTTGAGGTTATTCAAGACTGTCAATTAGAGAAGGAAACTAAACTCCCTAGCTGGAAATAGATTGACTGTATTGACCATGAATAGGAGACTCATGCCCATCTTCTATATGAAGTTGAGTCATCGATCTTGAGAGAGGACTACTAAGTGGCTAGATCCAGATCAGTAGGTTTCAAATGCTATTGACAATAGACCCTACCTCCTGTTTATCTGGCAACACTAGAAAGTGAAACATAACATCTGCACCTCTTTAGGATTTGAAATAGAATAGGAAAAGATGGAAGTATTCCAGCTTTGTTGAAACTCATTTAAAAGGGGCAAAGGCTGCAAATACAGAGGATGGCCTAGTCGGTCATCAATGGGAGGAGAGGCCCTTGGTCCTGTGAAGGTTCTATGCCCCAGTGTAGGGGAATGCCAAGGCCAGGAAGCAGGAGAGAGTGGGTTGGTGAGCAGGGGGAGGGCAAAGGGAACAGGGGTTTTATTTTATTTTATTTTTTATTTTTTTGGGTTTGTTGTTGTTGTTGTTTTCAGAGAGGAAACCAGGAAAGGAGCTATCATTTGACATATAAATAAAGAAAATATCTAGTAATAAAAATAAAAATAAAAATAAATAAAATAAATAAAAAAGAAATAAAAGAAAGGCAAAGGCGAGGGGGTTGGGAGGGAGGGAAAGTCTTCCTGCTGGTCAAAGAATGGAGTCTGAGTTCTCCTATGAGCCTGGACATTCTGATGTGCTGCACATAGAGAATACAGCTGGACCTGTCAATCACGTGGTCAGGAGGCAATTCTATAGAAAAGCTGATTTACCTAAAGATATGCTAACAAAATTATCCCCTGAATAAATTCATGTATATATCCCTCCTAGGAAACATTCTGTCCCCTTATTGTAAATGCAGCTGTTTGCAGATATTCATTGCTAATTCTGCCCATTTTACTGTGTTCTAAGTCGAAAAGCATCACTTTTACATTTTTTCAATAGAAATGTATTCTTTTATAAAAAATAAAAATAATTAATATTTATCAAATTCTAACGCTGTATAAAGTATAACTCTAAATGTACTTGATAGCAATGTAATATATATTTCTAAAAACAAATAAGGTTTTCACTGTTTATTTATAAAATATTAAATGTTTAAGGATATAACTATATTTAATCTGCTTTTATTTTAAATATATTTTCCTTTTCTTCTTTTTTTGATAATTTTTTATTTACATTTCAAATGTTATCCCCTTTCCCAGTCTCTGTCCCTCTTGGAAACACCCTGTCACATCCTCCCTCTTTCTGCTTCTATGGGGGTATTCCTCCACCCACTCACTCACCCACTTCCACTTCTCTGCCCTCCATTTCCCTACACTGGGGCATCTATCTAGCTTTCATAGGACCAAGGACCTCTCCTCCCACTGATGAATGACAAGGCCATCCTCTGCTACATATGCAGCTGGAGCCATGTGTACTCCTTTGTTGATGGCTTAGTCCCTGGGAGTTCAGGGGGAGGGGGGGTCTGGTTTGTTGATATTATTGTTCTTCCTATGGGGTTGCAAACCCCTTCAATTCCTTCAGTCCTTTCTCTAACTCCTCCCTTGGGGACCCCACACTCAGTCCAATGGTGGGCTCCAAGCATCTGTCTCTGCATTTGTATGGCTCTGGAGGGGCCTCTCAGGAAACAGCCACGTCAGGCTCCTTTCAGCATGCCCTTCTTGGCATCTACAATAGAGCCTGGGTTTGGGGACTGTATACGGGATAAATCCCCAGGTGGAACAGTCTCTGGGTAGTCTTTCCGTCAGTCTCTGATCAACACTTTATCTCCATATTTGCCCCTGTGATTATTTTGTTCTTCTTCTAAGAAGGACCGAAGCACCTACACTTTGGGTTTTCCTTCTCATTGAGATTCATGTGGTCTGTGAGTTGTATCTGGGTTATTTGGAGCTTTGGGGCTAATATCCACTTATCAGTGAGTGCATGCCATTATATCTTTTCACATACTGGCCAAAAGCATAACTGTGCTCTCCCTGACACTTTGGTCTTTATCACTGTTTATCTGAAGAATCTCTCCACAGATATTTTCCAGTTTCCATAACCAAATGGCATCGTTTTCATTTCTTGCCTTCTCTTGTCTCTACCAGAAAGCTGGTCAGATTTGTGACTTGCCTGATTTCTTGTTTTTTTTTTTGTTTTTTTTTTTTTTTTTTTTTTTTTTTTT
>JADRCD010188219.1:0-13967 GCA_019843815.1 Montemys delectorum
TTTATCCTTAAGAAATGGTGGCTGACAGTGGCTTATGTAGGCGCCAATGGCAGAGTTTGACTCGTAATTGTGAGGGGAAAAAACAAACAAACAAATCAAAACTAATAAAATTCCCATGACAGAGATAATTATTTAAATTCATCTTACCTGGGTTCGCAATGCAATTTTCTGTTTTTAGACCTGAAACACAAAGATAAACTTTTAGACATGACCTAAATTTCAAATTTCAAATTTCAAATTTCTAATCTGTAAATGCCTAGTTTCTCAGACCCATACTGTAGTGAAATGTGAAATTTCAGGAACAAGTTTTATCTTCACAGAACAGCCACGACCCTGTGATAAACTGGGACAAAGTGCACAAAGTGCACAAAGGTATTTAGTTTTTACTAAGAAATTACATATAATGACCACGAAGGACCCTTACAGGGCTAAACTTTATATTCTTGTCTATACCCATGATTTATTACAAAATTTAAAGAGAACAGTACTTGTCTGACTTGATGCTCTTTGTAGACCTCAAGTGTCACCCAGCCTTCGACACAACTATCCCATCCCCTTGGAGAAAAGGGATCTCTATCATGTTTACAAGACCTCTTAACATCTGAGCAAAGATTCTCTTCCTGTTGGTATTGAAAAAGAGTTGGTATGTTCCCAAACACGCCTGTGTGTGTGAAATGATCTACAATCTTGGGAGACCAGGAACATGGCAGGAAACAGTCAGTGCTTCAGGTGGCTCCAGACACTTGCATGGTCGATGCCAGGGAAGTTGTCACCAATGCTCCAGTGCTTGTCCCTAAGCAAAACAGAGCAGGACTCTGCTAGCCTGACTAACATTAGTAGGTCAGTGAGAAAAATATGAAGATGTCAGCGTAAGCCATGGAGGGCTGCCTGGGTGCCATGGAAGTCTGAATGCCTTGGTCTCCTCTCTGTCTGTCTGATTCATTGATTTAATGTTGAGGTCTGGTTTCCCAATGATGTGCCCCTTAGAGACCTGCTCCACAATAACTCTCACAATGACCCATGTGCTCTTCTATTATCTACTATCAAATCCCGTATCATGTTTAGAATTCAAACCAGAAATGCAGGTAACTTGGTCTGATTTCTACGTGTCAGGACATAACAGGTCTGTTAGAATTTAGTTGATGGTCGAGAGGACCTAGAACAACCTGGGAGGTAGGCCTCTCGTCTGTAGTAAGTAATGCTAATTTCCATCACTTGAGATGGGAAGACTCACCCACTGAGGGTGGCACCATTCCTTGGCTAGCATCTTGGACTGTGTAAATGGGAAAAGGGAACCAAGCAATGCTTAAGCGCCTGCTCCCCTGACTTCCCCACCATGGTTGGCTGTAGCCTGCAATTATGAGCTAAAATAAACCCTTTCTCACTCAGATTGCTTTTATATTTTATCACAGCAATGAGAGGAGAAGCTAAGCAACACTACAATGCAAAGTACACTCATTTAGCTAAAACAGACTAAGACAGAACTGAGAACAGTTCTGGCAACTACTACACAGTTTCATCTCAAGCAGGAGGTAGTGGCCCCACCTCGCCTGGAGTTCAGTAGAGAATTAGGGAAAATGTAGATGATTCTAGATTTTCTAGGCATGAGAAGGGAAACAGACTAGGAAAACAGGAAAAGGCTGAAGGGATCATCCTCACCTACACAGACTTAACTTCTATCTTTTGTTTCTGAGTTGAAGGTTTCCATACAGCTGACTAGATCGTGCCCTTCTTAGAAACGACAACAACCTGTCATAAACAAGTCTGCTAAGACAGCTAGCTAGCCAGACGAGGCTCATAGGGGAAAGTTCTTGACAGGGAGGCCCAAGTTCAATCTCTGGAACCCATGTGAAGATCGAAGAAGAGCAGCAACTCTGGAAAGCTGTCCTCTGACCTCTGTGGCACGGATGTGGCAAGCATGCCTCCCCCAAGTCTTGTACACACATACAATGATGATTTAAAAAGGTGCCTTGTGAATCATGCTCATGATAAAACTGCATCTTTTATTATCTTTTCAAATAGTTGCCCAACTGTTAGGCATATATTATTTGTCTAACATTGCTTAGAAAATAGACAAAACATCCAGGTATTCCTTGTAGCCTAAGGGTCCCTGTGAATAGACTTAAGGCAGGAAGAAGCACTCCAAACTGAGATCTCAGACGCTACAACATCCTTACCTCCCACTTCACCCAAATAACTAGCTCAATGGAGCCCTGCTACAATGCTTGAAAATAGCACAGATTGATGATAAATCGGTCAGTCTCCAGAGTGAATGAAAACAATCCTGCTTTGACGTGCTGGAATGGTGTTAAGTGCTCTTTGCCTTAGAGTGTGCTGGGCAGAACTACAAACGGTGATCCTGTCTCACTACATGAACTGATGACTGATCTCAGATAGTTTCAAACAACACAGGAGCCTCCGTGCTCTCATGAAATGCTCACATATAGCAATTAGAAATAATGAAAATCGTATTTAATAACCACTCTGGTCTGGGTGGAATTCTGTTTGTTTTCTTAACACAGAAGAAATACAGAGCCTTCTGCGTGTTAGGCAAGCCCCCTGCCTGTATATCCTTAGGCTCGGGGTGGACGTGTAAGAAAGAAATCTGGACAACCCAATAAACTCATCTTCTTTTCCACTTTCGATGGCTTAGCAGGGATCTGGCTCGGCATGCTACAGTGGGTCCAAAAATAGGCTTACGACAGCAACCAGAGCTCAGAGGCTCCTCTGGCCTAACAAGCCTGTTTTCAACTAGGGAACATTTAGTATCTCCTGCTTCCCGGACTCTGTAAGCATGTAAAGCATCATTCAGACTCCCCCTCTCCCCCAAGACTGTGATTGAAGCAGCAGACCACCCACACTCAGAATATTCCTTCAGGTGGTTACGGCTCAGGCACGTACCTTCTCTCTGCTTGTAAGTCTTCCGTAGATTTGCAAGTGAGGCCATGAGGCATTCTACAGCCTGGGCTTTCTCTTAGGAATCCATGCCTGACCTACAGCCCTCCAAACCCAGTTACAGTTTTCCAGTGGGGTTGCTTTTGATGATAAGGAATTTAGTCTGATCACACAGCTGATGTTCTGTCTTTATCAGAGTTTCCCAGAGAAAGAACTAAGCTGGTTGACTACTCTAGCCTCTTCTGAGGGAGGGAAGGGTGTTTATTTTTCCCCTCTATGGTCTTGGGTTCACAGCAAGTCTGACCAGGAATGACCACCAGGAATTAGTCCTTCCATTTCTTAACAAATGGAACTGGTTTGTTGTTTGTTTGTTAGTTTGTTTGTTTGTCTTTAGCCAGCCAGTTTTTGTAACATCTACACTGGATTTTACATTAGAAATCATAGGTAAGTTTTCAACAGTGACACAGGCCTACGTCTAGCATGCTAAGTCTAGTAACATTGCCTTTTTCCATCTAGAACCATAGTTTTTGTTGTTGCTGCTTTTGTTTGTTTGTTTTCCAGGGCTGGGGGACGGACCCCAAGGGCCTGGAGCTCGCCAGCAAAGGTTCTCCCAGCCAGCCACGCCTACAACTGACCTTAGGAAGCCTCCAACTGTGCATTCCCATTGGTTATCTCTAGATGGCAGCAGAGGACTCCAGGTTAAGTCAAACCTTGGACTCAGCAGCAGCAGCTGCCTTGGACAGTGCTCTACAAACACGTGCTACATGTGAGCTCCCCAGAGGCCTCCTTTGTGGATGAGCTGAACATTATTAACCTGTCAAATGCCCCTCCCCCACGCCCCCACCGTCTTCCTCATCCCCTTGTACATACACAGGTTTACAATGTGCCATGAATGTCTCGTGCTCCTGGCTCATTCAGAATCAGTCCACTAGCTCACCTGTCATTGCAGCTTTTGTTTTTTCATTATTCCAATCACAGACATGAGAGCTGTGGGTTTCACTGCCCACCACAGCCCATTGGCCAGGCACTAGTTGCAAAACATGACTGGTAGCCAGAGCTTTTCTATAACCAGGACCTCCATAAATGGTATTTGCCTGAATGCATCAGGGGCACCAAAATAGGTATGATTTCTACAGTCCAGTTGCGACTGGGTTTCTGACTATGTTGTGCTAGAGAAGTTAAACACACTCAGTGGGGAGGAAGGAGACCATGGCTTATAGTGTTTGGTCATCTCTATGTTCCTTCTTCTTACACAGTTTAACTGTTACCCAGTGGTCAACTAAAGGCTGCAAATAAATATTCCTAAGAGAGAAAGTTGGGGGGGGTATTCACCAAATTTCTAGTGTAGCATACTGTTATCATTATCCTATTATTATTATTAAACTCTTGGTGTCCCTGACTTATAAATCAAACTTTATCATACTATAGATATATAGAAAAATACCCAGTACATGTAGGATTTGGTATAAGCCATGGTCTCAGGCAACCACTGGGGGTCTTGGAACACTCCATCATCATGGATAACAAATTACTCAGCCCTGGCCAATTTTAAGCCCCTGTGATGCAGGAGAAACGAGACAAGGCTCCACTATGGTATAAGCTGGCTCTAGCCGGCCTGGTTTGGGCTCACGGCCAATATCTAGAAGGTGAAGGGCTGAGTGTTCTTTAGCTGCTCATTCGTGTTGACGTCGTCTCAAGAAGAACGCTCAGAGATCAGAGGCAGCTTGAATGCAGATCAGGAGTGTGCGGGTGAGGTGTGAGAGTGAGTAAAGAATCGTCCACGCCCAACATCCCAGAAGTGCAGGAGGTGAAAGGAGTGCAGGAGGTCAGAGGGTAAGGCCCCGGCAGCGCTGCAGCCTTGCACTGCGATGGCCTCATGGCTTCTGCTGTGCAACTGCAAGTGTGTCAGCATCCCAGCTGAGCACACTGTCTCCTCAGCACTGTCCTACCCACCCCTTTATCTCTTTGTACACTGGGCACACTGTTTTCTGAGGCCAACTGTAAGGCTGCTGTTAGACTCAGCAGCAATGGGTTCTGGTTCAGTTAGATAAGCACACAACTACTCACTGAGTGTGTGTGTGTGTGTGTGTGTGTGTGTGTGTGTGTGTGTGTTTTCAGAGAATGCAAGATGGTCCACACAGCAGGGAAGTGGACATGGGGTCTTTTCTCTAGCCACACCCTCTGTAATTAAAAGGAACTCGAAGCACAGTTAGCAGGCCATGCAGGGGCTGCTCTACGATCTCATGACCTGTAAGACAGCACCTCAGGACCAGAATCCGGTCCTGCCTCTGGACATGTAGCACCCCTCTGCTCTCAGGAAATCTGAAGCTACGGCTTTCTGTCGCAGGACCTTAGGTTCTCACCTGTTCCTCCTGCTCACAGGCACCTCACCGTCACGTCACGGGCTTTGTTTACCACAGAGCTGTCCTTCTGTCCTTTGCACATTACAGAGAATTGCTACAAAGGGAGCCAGCCATTTTCATAGGAGGAGGGAGGATGGGCTTATTAACCCTTTAATCACATATAGTTACTTCCTTCAGAGATTGTTCCTACCAAGATTAGCTAAACCTGTGTCATTGGTCCAGCTGTATACTATAAAGTCTGGCCCTTGATTATCAGTATGTAATAGCCCTGCCTCTCTGTTCAACTCTATGTAGTAAACATGCTGAGCTTCTGAGGTTTCTCTATTGAACATTCAGACCACTCGACCCTAGCTATTTCTGTATGTCTTGTCTTGTCTTGTCTTGTCTTCATTCCCTCATCAGCTCCTAGTAAGGTTCAAGTCCCTAGAGTCATGCAAAGATGTGGCAGGCTATAAAAACTATTATTTGAGCTTAAAGACGGGTACTTCACATATTCAGTCTTAGAAAATTTGCCTCAAGATACTGTGTGCTCGACACTTGGCCTTACCTCACTAAACAAAGGGGAGTAGCCTAGGGAAGACATGCAAACCCAGAACAGGGTTGTGTGGGAGAAGCAAAGCCTTAGTTTGGTGGAGTGGAGAGGCCGGAGGACCTCTGGTGAGCACAGCCCATGGCAGGATGATGGGAATCTGGGTGTACGGAGAGATGTCTACTTCTGTCAAAAGGTCTGGGTGAATTAGTAATAGGATATTTTTAAAATGAAGTTGTAAAATTATCCTAGCAAAGGAAGTATTATAGAGGTAAACACAAAACCAAACCAAACCAAACAATAAAATCCCAGCAATTTACTAGACCAAGAGCACATATGGGGAAGAAGGTAGAGTCATCAGACACTTTCCAGTTACTGACCTACCAACCCTGTCTACTTTCTCTTGCTCTCTTGCGCGCGCTCTCTCTCTCCCTCCCTCCCACCCTTCCTTCCCTTCCCTTCCTTCTTTCTTTTTTTGAGACACATGATCTCTTTACGCATCCCAGGCTAGACCCAAATCCAAGATCACAGAGGAGTACAGCATCCTCGCAGTGACTTCTAATTCCCATTCTTCCTGCGTCAGGAGGAAGGATGCAAAACTGACCTCTGCCTTTCTAAGTCTTTCCTGTGGCTGTGCGTGACCAAGAACGAGTTCCAGCAAAGGGCTGGAGTCAGAAGTACAATGAAGACGTGAGACGGAGCTTTTGCCCTCCCTGGAAATTGGTGGGTGGTCAGGCCTTCTGTGTCCGTCTTGGATGCTCACTGATGCCTCAAGGCAAACGGCAATGCAAAGATGAATCCTCAGAGCAGTGGAACAGAGACACAGCCTGGGTCACTAGTGCTGCGGAGGAGCCGTGGAGCCCAGCAGCCTAGCCCTAGTCAACAAGAACTGTGGGGTTTTCTGTCAAAGCTGAGAGAAATATGAGGAGTGTCTATAATCCTTAGGATGCAAAGTGCACACTCCATCACTAACCTATTATTCTCTTGAGACTGGGTCTCACTTAAGTTGCCCAGGCTGGCCTTGAACTTGACATTTCTGCCTTAGCCTCCTGAGTAGGTGGGATCACAAGCCTGCACCACTGATCCAGGAACAGAATGATGGCTTAAAATGATACGTGGTGTATGAGGGCTGAATACCCTATTGGGAATATCTAGACCATGTCTAAAAAAAAATTTTTAAATTCAGAAAGAATGAAAACATGCTATTCACTTACAAACATGATGGTGTATACTTGGAAAACCCAGCTGAAATTTAGAATGGATGCCAGATGCTTGGGAAAGGGATGGGATGGGATTGGGTTTCCTGCCTGACTTGTAGTGGGAATTCTCAACCCCCGGCATTACTGACATTTTGGACCAGAAAATTCTTAGTTATAGGACAGGGTCCTGAGCATTGTTTAGCCGTACCTGGCCAACAGCAACCATATCTCTTCCTAAGTTGTGACAACCAAAACTGTTTCTGACCATCACAAAACCCTGCGGGGCAAAATGGGCTTTGCTTTACAGCGCTGTTCTGTCATTTAACTTTAGTAATGAAGTACAGGAATTCATCTGGCAACTGAGTTGTAGCAGAAGAAAGACTGCATCGCAAACACCAGTCGTTCTCCTGGACCTGCGTGCACCCTACCCCTTCCAGGTACACCAATATCATGAGAGATCACTTACCCCCAAGGAATGCACACTCATAGTAGCTGCAGGTACTGTTTATGCTCTGAAGGATAAGGCCCTTGCCAGTTCCTGTCCTTGACACTTGAAAGACCTCACTCAGAGGTATTAAAACAACTCCTTCATTCTCTTTATTAAGAAACTTTCCCACGGCAACTCCAAAGCAGGTCTGGATGGTTAGCGTCTGCTGGTCGTCAGCTGTCTCGGGTTTGGCTGAATAGGCCAACGTGAAGTTGCCCAGCCTGGCTTGGTTTTGCTCTCCGAATGTGAATGAAATGTCCGGGCTTGTGCTGTACACCACGCTTTTGTAACTTTTCTCGCAAGGTCGTCTCAGCAGCTGCAGGGCTCTTACCAGGTAAAAGTGAAAAGCCTTGAACGGAAAGTTATAGATGTACCGTCTTCGGGACAGGCCAGCAGTCTTCACGGCGTTGTTGAATGTGTGGTAAAAGCGAGTCTGCTCGTGAGCCTCAGTCACGTAAGCCATCAGAGCGATTCCGTAGGCATCCTTGAAGTTCCTAGGGAGGAAGAGCTGAGCCTTCCGCGCTTCCCACTGGATCCCTGCATTGTCCCACACAGTCCGCAGGAGCGCATCGTTTGCCCACTCCTCCCTCTCCATCTGCGGAATATACTTCATTTCCATCCTGCTGTTGCACTTCAGGTATTCATCGTCAAATGCATCCTCTGCCATGTCTAACACTTCCGCCTTCACCTTCAGAGCAAAAGGAAAGAACCGCTCTTGAAATCACACATTTATTTGATATAAATTTCTCTCACAGTAGTGTGCCTACTCTCCCGTGCCCTTTTAATTATGAATTACATCCCAATGTGTGGACAGCAGAAAGAGTCCATGTCGGTGGAGGGCTGCGGGTAGGAATTCTCCACGCAGTTCACTCACCTGAGCTCGGTGGTGGGAAGAGACTGAAGACAGTCCACCCAGGCTGGAACAATGTCCTTAGCTACATTTCCTCCAACTCTTAAGACCGTTTTGTACAATGCAAAGTACCATGTATAAAATACTGCATGTGGTAGAAAACACATCATGACAAATGGACGAACGCACTCTCCCTACTTCATGTGACACAGACAGGACTAACTTTGCACTTCCGGTCTAAAGTAAAAGCAGGTGACCTAGGTCCAACACGCAGAATGCCATCTCCTTAAAGAAATCCTTTCCTTTAAAACTGTCAGCCTCCGGCTAGTGTTGGCTTAGGAATTCCAACAGCTGTTCTTGGAGTCCCACCAGAGGATGTGGTCAGGAAGGAAAGCTATGAAGAAATGGAAGGCACTGGCAGAGAGAGGTGGCTGTCAAGATGAGGTCGTCCCTGTGAGGTCCACACCTTTCTGTCAACAGCCCCCCCCCTTGGCCCCTTCGTTTGGATCCACTAAAGACCTGCTATCCATGGCTAAGGCCAAATGTATAAACTCACTGCTCACAACCATTAGTAACAGCTACCTGTTCATTCAGCTATTTGTGGAGTCTTCCTTGGATACTTCCAGCTCTGGCTATCACTGCCCCACCCCCACCCCACTTCTAACCCTAACAGAGTTCTGCTTTCTATGCGCGAGCTCTTTCTCAGAACTGAATACTTCACACGAATTACCTCTCATAATGGAGGAGGGGGAGGGAGTGAAAACTAACCTCCCTTTATTTTATTGTATTTTACTTCATTTTATTTGAAAGGTTTAATTATTTTATTGTGTGAGTGCTTGTGTGTAAGTCACCATGTGAGTGTCTGGTGCCTGGAAGTTAGTAGACAGTGTCACTGGAGTTCTGGGTGGTTGTGAGCCACATGGGTGCTGGGAACAGAACCCGTGTCCTCTGTAAGAACAGCAAGTGCTTACAGCCTTCAAGCATCTCTCCAGCCCTTTTCCTTTAGAGATAAGGAGACTAAGATACTGAGACCTCTCTTCCACCTTTTTCTTTAAAGATATCGAGACAGTATTTGTATTTGACCCCAGACACTCTGGTTCCAGAGTTTTGCCTTCTTCACCAAAATGTTCTGTGGCTTCCAAAAAAAAGTAGAATAACCCAGTGATGAGGCCTACTGACATTTTGTTTCAAAGAGTCTAATTTTGCTAAACAAAAGGAAACACTTTTCCCATGAGATAACTAAGTGGGCCAGAGCCAGAAACTGCTGACTGACCGTGGGAGCTTCAGCGGGGCCCACTGAGACCCTTGCACTCTCCAGATTGTAGGTCAGGACAGACGTGGGGATTTAAGCTTTGGAGATCAAGTCACTGCAGTCGCAAAGTTATGAAATGCACTTTACTCTCTAGCACAGAATGTACCAGAGTTCAGCCTGAGCGCCAAAGCTTGATTTATCTAGAAGACAGCAACAGAAGACATCAGACCCGAAACCACCTCCCACATTCCTCCCACCAGATCAGAATCGAGCCAATGTGTTCCTGTCTTTTCCCTATGCCTCACAAAGCAGTCTTCACATGTCTAATTTTAGACAGCAAGCCTCTCTGGCCAGACACCATAGCTGATTGTGTGTTCTGTACAGGGCGTGCCTTGTAGTGGCACTGCTCCTAGGATCGTCACCATCGAGGACAAATGAATGAACAGGGAGAAGCAGGTATGGAAGACTGGGTGAATGAGCGGATGATGCTTTCCTCTGATATATCCACCTAAACAAAAGCTCATAGCGATGAAATTCAGCTATGGAAAATTCATTTCAAACACGTGGAAATGACCTTGGTGTTTCAGAAGAGAAACTAATTAGTGGAAAAACATTCATAAAAGAAGTATGATAAAATGATGCGTTGCAAACCAATACTTAAAAGGCAAATTAAAACCACACGAGGCACCATTTCATACCCACCGGAATAAAAATAATGACCAGAACAAAAACCAAGAGCAAAGCAGGAAAACCACAAGCAAATAGAAGGAGCTGAACTGGAGCCCTGATTCATGCTGGATGGCGTGCAGCCAATATGGCAGGCACTGTAGCAGTCAGTGCCCCAAGGAGCTCAACTTGAAGTTCCAATATGACCCAGTGCCCCTCTAGAAATACAGCAAGTGAAACATGCACTCACAGTAATGTGCAGTTCTGCCATGCAGAGTAGCAGAGCCCTGGCTGACTCATGTTCACTTGGGTAGGCAGTACCAGGGGCACAACTACATACGGAAGTGTAGCCAGCCTTTTGCTACTTTGTGGGTTCTTCTGTCTTCCACTTTTATCTACCCCCTTCCTTCCACTCTTTCAACCCCCTAACACTAGATAGGAGAGAGAAAAGGAGAGAGGGGGAAGGAGGCAACCCTTATCATTCTCATAAGACGACTGATTGCCTTATGACTAGGGTGTTGAGTTCCTTGGGGAAAGTTTGATCTTTGCTGTCAGGATATTTCTTCTTCTCCTTGTTTCTGTTTTGCTCGTGACTACTTAACAAACCATGACCGACAGCAACCAACCAACGACCCACCTGGCCTCTTGGGGCCCTAGCATTTATAGTCTCTCAGAAAAGTCTCCAGAATTCCCAGCATCACACAATCACAGAAACTATATGCCTCTGGCTAAATCACGCCCATGCTAGAGCAGGAGGCAAATCATAATCAGCTGCTGTGGACAGTCTGAAGCAGCCCCATATCCCACACCTGGGATTAAAACACAATCATGTTCTTATAGTATTTCTGTGTTTTTAAAAGAAACCAAAATTCCAAAACTGTCTCTACATATAAAGTGCTAGATATACAAGTAGTCCTGCATAAGGCTAGCAAGAGTGCTTCTGTGCATCCCTGGAGAGTAATAAAACAGGAAGAACAGAAAACATGCACACAGAAACCCATACACAGATGTTCATGGCAGGACTATTTATAGTCGCCATAAAGTGGAACAACCCAGATGCTTGATTGATAAACAAGATGCGGCACAGCCCTGTGATGGCGCTGGTGTTCATTAATGAAAAGAACGAGATACTAATACATGTCACAACCCGGGTGGGTTTTGAAAACAGTATGCTAAGCCAAAGAAACCAAACACAAATGACCATATGCTACAAGATGCCACTCCGCTGAAATGAGGGGTAACATCAGAAGGATGCTGTAAACCGATGAGGTTATGTGCGTTGAAATGTTTTAAGGGTATTTCAACTATATGTCTTAAGTAAAAGAACCAAATAACACAATGTGGAGGCAACAGAGTATACGATGCTGATGTTCTAGATTTCTAGAGTCTAGAAGGTGAAATCAAAACTCTAAAACTGGATACAATGTTTTCAATTTAAGGCAGCATAAAGAAGGCAAGTGAGATAGATACCTGTTTCATACCACACATAAAGTATGTTACAGCTTTTAAATATTGAACTGAAAATAACATGATGAGATTTCTGTCAGTAAAAAGATAACAAGGGACTAGCCATTACTTAGTTTAGTAACAAACATGGAATCAAACACTGTGGCATTATTTGGAGAACACATGATATATCCAGAATGTTTATCAACATGGAAATGCTGTGCAGTATTAGTTGTAGGCAAGGTAAAAAAAAAAAAAGTACCATATACCATATAATTAAATTATACATACACACACACCACACACACACACACACACACACACACACACACACACACAGAGAGAGAGAGAGAGAGAGAGAGAGAGAGAGAGAGAGAGAGAGAGAGAGGCCATGTAGGCTATCTACGTGATCCCCCAAGAGTCTCTCGCTCTGAGTGAGGGAGTTGGTGGTTGAATTTTTCTGTCTTTTTTGCTTAATTTAAATCTTTAAAATTTCTACGCTTACCACATGTGTAACCTGCAAGATGAAGATAAAGCTGCTTAGAACAAGTTCATTGGCCTATCCTGGCTCCTGTCAGTCGCAGGGATGCCTCAGGCAGCGTTACAGGGCTCCCATCCCGGTGAGCGCGAGCATCCCATTCCCTACATTACCTGGAAGATGTCCATTAGAACTGCAGCTGCCAGCAGCGTGGTGACCATTTCAAAATGTCCCATCTTCATTTTTCTTGTCTGGATTAGAATGAAAAAGTTTAATTCAGTAGACTTAACAAAGAGGGTTTAAGGAAACAGCAAGACAATGTGATGTTATATATTTTCTCATTCTGGATAGATAGTGTGATGGTCGAAGTGATTATCAAATACATTCCTATAAGAGGCATTGGATTTTATCCAGATGTCTAACAGTTTGTTCTAGAAATGACAATGTGAAACCGCAGAGAACTTTAGTGCTTCCAAGATCCAATCTGTCTACCTCCACATGACTCTCGACAGATCTCTCCCACCAGAGAGGTTTTTTCCTCCATCTCTAAAAGTCCCCTGAGCACACATAGGAAGCAACACAAACTAAAACCGCCATGATCTTACACTGACTCCTGGTTTCTAAGAACTGTCTAGAAACTTTCGCGTGCACAGCTTCCATTCTTCCCTTTGCTTTGCAAGTTAGAGCACGCCCCCTTGAAGTCAGCAGCAATACAAAGCTCATCGCCTGAGGTGACCTCCCTCCTCTTCACGATCAACACAAGCCAGAGGTTAAGCCAGTGTGGAATGTCCTGACGTAGGAACAGACTCAGGAGCCCTTCGAAGGTAGTGACTCTAACAAGATGCTATCATTCTCCTGACCGGGTGCCCAATACCCATTCCGATATTTGTGGCAGTGTAAGGGATAGACAGGAGGGCAAGAATTGTCACTGGCTGAAGCTATCCAGAGCCATTAACCAATTCAATTAAGTGACACAGGTTGTTAGCCTCCGGTCTCTTACATATATACGCTCCAACAAAGCTGACATTGCCGTAACTGAATTGAAGCCTCTGTTTTCTTGTATTTTATCAAACACCACAGTCTAGATTCTGGAAGAGGTACTGAATGGTACAGACGAAGGAAGGAAGGGAGGGAGGGAGGGAGGGAGGGAGGGAGGGAGGGAAGGAAGGAAGGAAGGAAGGAAGGAAGGAAGGAAGGAAGGAAGGAAGGAAAAAAGGGCAGTCATTCTGTAATCCATCCTGGTCCCAGGTGCCTGTCTTCAAAAGCAGTCCTTTTATCTAATGCTATTAAAATATCTGAAATTATTTTAAGATGCTCCTCTGTGTCAAACTTCCCTCTCAAAATGTCTAAGAAATACACATTTGCCAATCCAACTGTGGGCCAGGGTTTCCCTGGTCTTCCTTTCTGTAGTCTGAGTGCAAATAAATCAAAATGTTTACCTGGTGTTTGTCCCTTCAGGAAGTTTAAACGATGGCCCTGCTCACACCAATTCCCACTCTGTGGAGAGCTTCCCTCCAGGATAGGATGTTGTTGACAGTGAGCTGCCTGGGAATGCTTTTCTTTTTATAACACCCCTAGTGGTAGCTTGGCGGTGGCTCATTACCCCACTTGCGCCCTGCTATTTATATCCGGTCCCCACACTCTGCCCTGGAACCACTGCTGTTAACGCTTTAAATCTCCAACAGGTCTGTGAATCCACAGCAATGCCCCTGCCACAGAGCATGCTCAGATCTGAACCCAGCCCTGGACTCCCTTGGAGCAGTGTGTGTGTGTGTGTGTGTGTGTGTGTGTGTGTGTGTGTG
>JADRCD010188221.1:968-13512 GCA_019843815.1 Montemys delectorum
TTTAGAATTTGTTTAGAATTCCATTAAAAGATTTTTTTTTGAGGGGGGCAATCTTATCCTAAAAGAAAAAACAAATGCCAAGCCCTCAACAGAATCTATGAAGGAATTTAAAGACAGAACAAAGTTTTGTATTTTTAAAACATGATTACTTTTGCATTTCCATACATTCCTTTGGGAAAATAAAAGGATTGTTCTGACACATATCATAAAAACCGGTTTTCTACACTGTGGGATTGTCTTGCTGTGAGAGTCATCTTGTGGTAAGTTTAAAAGGGAGTGTAAGAACAAACCTGTTTTTCTCTAATGTTCTAGTAACATTTTGAAATTTCTTTATGCCCAAATACAATGTAATATTTGCTTTGGCTCAGATATACATTTACTCTATTCAGGTCTAATAGTCGTTTGACTTAATAATCTCATGGTTCTCGACGTCCTAGGAACCCCCTCCCCCTAACCCCCCCAGTCCAGGGCTCTTCCATTTGGGAAGTAAATGCAGGTGCAGATCTCATAGACTTTCTGGGTCTTGGTCTCAAGTATGTTTTAATCTCTTGGGTCTGGTGGGGAAATGGTGGCCTCAAAGAACAAACTGGCCTCTGCCAGGAACAAGCAGATGAGTGCTTTTGGATCACACAGTGTGCAGGCACCATTCTGAATGTGTCCCCAGCCTTTCCAAGTCTCTGATGGTTTCTGGAATTCCCACAGACTTCAATACCCTTCCCCACTCCCAGCACTCTTTCTGTGTGTCAGTATTTAAAGAGGTGCTGGTATTGACTGCTTCAGAGACTCCCTTCCTTCTGGTTTTCTTTTTCACCCCCTTCTCTTTCTTCTGTTATTGTTTCTTTTTGAGCTAGGCAAATGACTAAATCAGAAAATGACAGACTTGGGCCGGGTGGTGGTGGTGCACGCCTTTAATCCCAGCACTTGGGAGTTTGAGGCCAGCCTGGTCTACAGAGTGAGTCCCAGGACAGCCAGGGCTACACAGGGAAACCCTGTCTCGAAAAAACTAAAAAAAAAAAAAAAAAAAAAAAAAAGAAAATGACAGACTCATCCTTGTATCCTTATTTATTACTAGAAGTGTGGGGTTGGACAGGAGCAAAGACGCAGAGTTTGCACACACACACACACACACACACACACACACACGGCATATTTTCTAATCTTGTATCTACCATAGTATTGTAGAAATTGGCATTTTCATAGGTGAAAGTGGTCAAATAATTCTAGTTTTAACAGGTATAGTAGTTATAACACACCTGAATTTATAAGAAACACTAAGAAAATTGCTATTGTTTTTTTTTATTTCAAAAAACTCTGCAATATAAAGTCTATTTAAAAATGTACTTAGAATCCTTCACATCCCAGCTTCCTGAGAAAAACCACACCACATGTAATTAGCGTAGCTTCAGATGTGCAACCCCCGACGACCATTTCACAACGGCACATGGTTTTTCTAAAACATGTCAATTGCTTTCAGTTGTTGCTCTAAATGGATGGAGGTTTGTAACATCACTTGCTGGCTTTAGTCAAGTTTAGTACCGGGATTATTCCAGCAAGAGCTGCCGGAGTTTTCACGGTGAGACAAAGCATTCCTTCGGCTGGCAGCTCGGTGTGGGCAGGGCTACCTCACGGGCAGCTTTATCCAAGTTTCTCCCTTGTGGTTTTGATGAGTCATGTGCCTCTTCCTGTCTCTAGATGGGGACCACATTTTGCCAAGAGTTTGTTACACCCTCTCTCGTTAGGAGAGAATTGCTCCTAGCAATGTTCTCTTTCCTGTTAACACCTGCATCAAGCTGTTGGGGAAAGAGTTTTCAAAGCAATCCTTTAAAAAAAAAAAGATTCTTGTCTCTGTAAACGGAGGGAACATTTCTTCCAAATGTGAAAGGCATTGTTTATAGGGCCAAAATTACTCAGAGTTCCATCTAAATATTTAGTGTTAGTGGCATTCATAAGGTCAGTTGCTGTAGTGAGACATTTTCATACGTACAGCACATCAAAACCCACACTGTGGCTCAGTATACTGTCTACTGTATTGTAATGACATCCTTCACAATAACTCATAGGTCCAATAGTTTACTGGAATGAGAAGAAAATTTAATAATATTTGTTTATTGGTACCCAATGTTTGTAGTTATTAGCTTATTATGAGTAATTTGATGTTTTGAGAATACTCAACAGTTTACATATGGTGAATCCATCCATCTAGTCTACCCACCTACCTACCCCACCCACTTATTCACTCACTACATTCCCACACATTCCCATTCCCACTCATCTACCCACCACTTACCCATCAAGGTAGTCCACTCACCGATGTATCTACCAACCACCCACCTATTTACCCAACCCCATTCCTTCGTATCTAGGGGAGCCTCTAGTCGGCATACCCATTCCATCCATCTGTACATCCCTTCCGTCTGTTGTCCATCCCCCTTTCTGGACACTCTAGAGATATTTTGAGACTTTGAATTTTTGTAGAGGAGGTGTTATAATTTCTGGACAGTAGGAGAAAAACTGAGTGGCATCCTCTCAGTGTCAACAAAGTTTGAAAACTACATACTCTTCATGAATATAGTCATAAAAATCTAGGATAGGAGAAAATAGTCAAACACCATCAAACCCAAAGCTAGCTACGGTGACTCAACATCTTAATTTTTAGAACTCAAGAAGCTGAGGCAGGAGGATTGCCACAAGTTCAAGACCAGCCTGGACTACACCGTGACGGGTCAGCAAGTGAGATCCTGTAGTAGCAACAACTCTCCATCTCATAAACCATGACTGAAAGAAATCTCATCTAAAAAGAAGGATAATAGCAGTTTTATTTAGAAACATGTGCAAACTACATTACAGACACCTTCAAAATTATTTCCCAGAAAACACAAAGCACACATCCCAGAGGAGCCCTATAACATCTGTCACTGCTTCTGCGATTGGAGATACATCTCAGTGATAGCTGGGAGTTAAAAGAGGGGTATGAAGAAGAGGCTGGAGAGAGAGAGAGAGAGAGAGACAGAGAGAGAGAGAGAGAGAGAGAGAGAGAGAGAGAGACAGAGAGAAGCTTTTGCTATAGAATATGTTGTGATTGGCCCATTCATTATTGTTATTGCTACTTACTACTGGGTCTAATTTACAAATCAAGTTGTATAGTTGTATCATATTCACATGTGTTTGTGGGGAATACAGCACATATGCAGCTCTGCACCATCTTTAGTTCCAACACCCACTAGAGGTCTTGAAATAGAGCCCCATGGATAAGAGGAGACACTTTTACATGGGAAAAAACATAGATGAAGAAAGCGAGAGCACAGGTTGTCAAGAGCACAGTGCATCTGCGACTCAAGAGAGAAAGGTCCAGGTTCAGTTTGAATTCTGACCACCATGGTTAGTGTAGCTCAGTATATATCATCATAACTGTCAAAGGAGCCTAAAGGTGTTTGAGGATTAGGATCAGACATGAAAATGTACTGGGATGTGATCTGAGATATCAGTGGTGGGTAGTGTTTATTAGATTACTTTTCACATGGCACTCCAGACCTCTAGTCCACTAATCTCACTGTGACTGGATGCAAAGAGGTCAATGACATTTACTTAATATGACGACTATGCTCTCAAGTCTGGGTTGTCAAGCTCTGACTTTCCAAGGCAAATTCAAAGGTACCAGTGACTTTGTCCTCTGGTCAGTTTTTCTCTATCAGCTTGTTGGGACATGCGTGATGGGAGATGCGAGAGAATTCTAAACATTTTGCCCTCCTGTTGTTTAGTCTGTGTTTCCCCGTTGCTCAGAGTAGAAGTGAGATGGAGGGGAAACGTTTGACAGAAGTCTTGTCTGAAATCTCAGATGGAAGCTATGGGGGTCTCTAGCTTGTAAACTCTTTTCGTTAACTCTTGGCCCCGGAACCGAATCAGAGAGAAACAATTTGCGTCTGCATCCTCGACCCGTGGACAGCACTGCAGTAACATGGATGCTAGCTACTTTTGTGATATATTTGGTAGTGGCTAGTATGTGGGTTCTTTGTCTGTTAAAAAGTTAAAAGACAGAAAGAATCGCTGAGGGCGAAGAGAAGGTTTTTTTGGTACTTCAGACATTTCGGGTAAAGGACCCGGAAGCTGGGAGACTGCCCACTCCAAGGAGGTCTGGGGTTTTATTTCGGTGTAGAGTGTGCCCCTATGTGTCTATTCTCTTCCCTTTTCTGTGGCTCAATGGTGTCTGTGCATCCTTTTTGTAGCAGGGTCTCTGTTTTTGTACTTGTTGACCGGATCGGGTAAGAGTGCATGGCCCAACTTTTGCTGTTCCGTGTAGCTATACAAAGGCCCACCAGGAGCAAAGAGGAGTGGGCGATATCCTAGAGAAACAGAAATTTACTGCTGGGGACAAAGCTGTAAAGGATGGAGACTTGTCCTTGTTTACACAATAGGAAACACCTATTGTCGGTGGCGAAAATCCTTTAAAAAGGTTTCTCGAATTGGGATTAGTATGTTCCCCATTCTATCCTGGGGTCCCGATGTTCTCTATCCTGACCTGTTGGAAGCATCCACAACCTCATTTGGGCTTCAGGTAAGCAACCATAAGTGGTATGGGGATAGCACGCAGAGTTTCAGTGTTCGCTTTCTGAGGTGCTTCCGTACTGATTTCCAAAGTGGTTGGACTAATTTTGTTTGGTACCAGAAGTGGGATACCTTTTCCATGTATCAGTCTTTAGTATTGCTATTTTTGGTTTTCTTAACTTTTCCTGTGGGGTTTTCTTCAATAGTTCATTTTAGTTTCTATTCCCCCCTCTACCTTGCCCCTCATCTTTGTCACCCCCTCTTTGCTCCCTGTACTTTCTAGTATAGTATTAGCCTTTCTTTCTGCTGTTGTCCCCCACAAAACCTCTTTCGTTTCAGTCTTCTGGATCCTTTCTAGTTTTCTGGCCTTCCCCCATATCTTCTCCTACCTAGGTACACACATCTCATAGTTAATGGCTAGGATCTGCCTAGAAGAAAGAGAACGTGTAGAACTTGCTTTTCTTAGCCTGGGTTACCTTAGTTAATATAATGTTTTCCAGTGCCATCCACTGTTCTGTAAATTTCATTTTTTAAGCAGAGTAAAAGTCAATTACATGTGTGTGTATATACATGTCTGTATGTCTGTGTGTTTGTGTGCCTGTGTGTCTATGTGTTTGTGTCTGTGTCTCTGTGTGTATATATGTCTCTCTGTGTATATGTTTCTGTGTGTGTATATGTGGCATGTTTGCCAATTCCTTTAATTTTCTTGTTCTGTAGTGCTATTTTTCTGCTTATTATTGATTTAAAATTTTTACAATTGAATGTTAATTTATGTTATTTATTTATTTTTGAGATAGTCTTATACTGGATTGGCCTCCAACTCATCAGAAGCCTGCATATCTACCTCTGTCTTACGCATGCTGGGCGTAAAGGCATGCCCCTCACACCAGATTTACATCCACGTTCTCCTCCACTGTGGCACTGTGTCTATGACCAGTCAGGCCTTGTCACTCATCTTCTGGATCATCTTCATATCCTGGGTTTGTTTTGGTGTTTATTTTCTCCATTGTGATGTGAAAGCCCCCTGCCCCCTTACATCTCTTACCTAAGATGACTTTTATCCATGTTCTCAGTCTGTGCCACATCATGTTCCAAGGTCATGTCTTCAGTGAAGGTTGTGACATTAGTGAAAGCTTAATGCTCCAGCCTGGTTGTCCATGGGCGACCTTCATTCTACCCTTAGTGTGCTCCTGTTTAAAATTACAATACGTTTGTTGATGGGTGACTTGAACTTACATGACCTATGCACTTCGCTCCTCCCTGTCAGAGGGATATATGTGCAAGAGTAATGTTTTTGTACACGGTGTAAAGGTTGTCCGTGTATTATTCAAATGCTGATTTCTCTGCTCTCATATCTTGTTTCAAGCTGAACATGGCATTGTAATGTTATGGTTATAATCTCCTGTCTTAAGTTTGTGTAAACTAACCTTTTTTTTTTTTCCTCTGCTTTGTCAATAAATGCTGACTATCCATTGTCTGGAAAAAAGAGAGAACAGGGAAGAAACTTCTCCCAGCCAGGGGAAAGAGAGTGAGAGGGAGGGATGAATTCACTGGTGACATTTATATTAGAAATAATTAATTTTACATACACACAGACACATATATACATATAAAACTACTGTCTTATAGAATTACATTTGGTCTTAGTCACAAGGCCAACAATATTTTCTTGCAAAATGCAAGATCAAGTAAGACGTGGTGAGAAAACCAGAGGCCTCAATGGTTCTGCCAGCATCTGCAGAGAGCGGAAACCAGCATTTCCAGAAAACACAACCTACAGGTCTGCCTCTAGGAGTAGCAAACAAAAGCATACTTAAAAATTTTTTATGTATGTATAACAAACCTCATCTACGCATTCAAAATTTCTAAGTTTATATATGAGCTGACTCTGATGAATGGTAGCCCATGTGGTAAATCCGTCCGATCATTTTCAAACCTTTTTTGTCTTGTGAATAAGGACATGTGAGTCATAAAGACACACGAATAACATTCTACACCCAGAGCCTCAGAACGCTCAGCTATGCTGCCTCCAGATGCATAGAAACTTTTTACCTGATGTATCACTTCTATTTCACAGACTTTTTTGAGCGTTACATCTTTTTTTAAAAAAAAAATAAATTATTTTAATTTTATATGTACAACTGTATTGCCTAAGTATATATCTGCACACTGCAGGCATGCCTGGTGATAATGGAGGCAAAAAGTGGGCATCGAATCCCCTGGATCTGAGATTAGAGAGAGTTGTGAAGCACCTAAATGTGAGTGTGCTTCCCCAACTCCCTTGTACCATGTTTATAATAATAATAACAAGAACAAGAACAAGAACATAATAATAACAATAATAAAGGTTCTTATTGTAAACTTTGACTCTGTAGATTGTTGCTTTTGCTTGCAATCAAATAACATTTTCTTCATTCTTTTAAAATGACTGTACAGGGTTCCATTTTACAGCTGGTACATTTATTTCACCGTCTCAAAATTAATGCATGCTTATGTCCTCTCCACTCCTTCGATTTAAAAACAATTGCTGTGAGGAACCTCTACAGAATTCATTTCTCACCTGGCTAACATACCTATAAGTCCTAGAACTGGGACTTATAGCATTGAGGACACTTGACAGTGCCTGCTTAGAGAATACATTGCTTTCAATCTTGAGAATGCGATAAGCAATACATTATGAGGCTGAGGGCTGGAGGGCTGGAGATGGCTTTGGGCTACTCGAATGCATTCTTCCAATCCTGCAAGTCCGTAATCACATTGCATTTCCAGCCGCACTTAGAGAGGTTGGCATGCAGGGTGGTTCAGAGGCAGGACATGCTCCGACTTTGAAGGATAAAGGGACGGACCCCATGCTACTGTGACAGGTGTCCTCTAGGTGTTGGGTATGGCAAAGCCCCTAGGGAAACACAGAGCCTTCCCTCCTGACTCCCTGACCTTAGTTCCATGTTCCCCTTGTCAGACTTCCATACTGTAGAGTAGTGAGGTAACAAATATCTTCTTTTAAACTCCTAAATGTGTGGCATGGAGACCAGGCCACCCCTGCTCACACTCCACACTGTGTCAAACTGTTTTGTCAGGCTGTGTCTTACCCAGGTAACTCCGTTTGGCAAGAAGCAGCATTGCACTGCATCACAAAGGCAGATGCAGAGACACCCGTTGCCGTTGCCGTCCATTACCACCCAGGAGACACAGATCAAAAACTTACTTCTGAAAGGCCAGGGACCTGCTCTAAACCCATGAAAACCTGTGTGTGCATGTTAAACCCCGTCAGAGTAACCGGGCCGTGGTGCCCAGTTCTTTCTTTCCCTCCTTTACCAGTCATATTATTTAAGATTTCTACTTAATGATAGCAATCTTACTAGAATTATAATCTGGATATTATGCAATTCCTAGCTTTGAGTTTTAGTGACTGGTTTGAAGTATTAATTTCCTAGTATGCATGCTACTTTTAGTAAAAAATTGGGAGATAATCTCATCAGAATTAGGAAAATAAACTCCGTATTAAATTTATAATTAGTGGGTTGGGGAAATAGGTCAGAGGTTAAGAGCACTTGCTGTTTTTGCAGAAGGCCTAGTTTTTGCTCCAAGCACCTGCAGTTTGATTCACAAGCGAGTGAAAGCAAGGACATGACTGATCCCAGGTACAGCTGAGGAGAAGGCTTTTATGGCAGAAATAGGGGAGAGTTCAGTCAGAGGCATGTGGAAAGAGTTCCGACTGAACTTGGCCAGGAGAATAGACAGGACCATAGGGGAGCTCGTGGGAGAGCCCGAGAGAGGGACAAGCAATGGGGCTAGAAGAGAGAGAAGGGCCAAGAATGGGAATCAAGGGGAGCCAACATGCAGAGAAGAGCCAAGGGAGCCAAAATGCCTGGGTTGTATAGGAAAGAGAAGCTGGGGAAGGGATGCGAAGCTCAGGGATGGAGAAGTTTAGGGTGGCTTGGGCTGGGAGGAACTGGGACTCTGTATCAGGTACGTGAAACTGAGAGAGCCTGGCAGCTGGTAGCTCCTGCTTGGTTGCGTTAATAGGCACCACAGCCCTTAGAGCCAACAAAAACCGCCTGAAACTCCAGTTCCAGAGGATCTGACACTCTCTTCTGACCTCTGTGGCAGTGCATGCATGGGGAGCATATAGATTCTTGTAGGCAAAATAGTCATTCATATATGATAAGGCAAATAGAAATCTAGAATAATAATTATAATTAGTCTCCTGTGTGTTTAAATTAGGAAAACCCGATATTTTTCTTCTCTGATCTCACACCTGCTCCACACCTGTAAAAAAGCATGTTCTCAGTGTTAGGAGAGGTAGACTGTAGACCTTTATATATACTTTAATATATACGTTAAGTGAGTTCAGATCTGGGCCTTATCAATGTTCCCCCACCCTATTCATGATGAATGGCACGGCCTTCATGGGGACCAATGAGATAGCATCATGGCCGTGGGAAAAGGAGATCGGAAGACACACCCTGGCTCCTTGCATGTGTAGACTGGGGTCAGCGGAGTTTAAAAGAAGCATCCAGAAAGCTTTAAGCTAACTTAATGTGGAAGACATTAGGAGCTGGAGCCCTCTGCGACCTGTCCCGGGGGCCATGCCGTTCTCTGGAGGAAGCTGAGTAGTGAAGGCCTCGATTGTGGTTTCTTTGTAATTAAAGCTGAGGCTCACTCCTTAACCAGCCCAGCTGGGGATTCTGTATGCAAGCCCTTTCTTTACTCAAGAGCTGAAGCCCCTGGGCTTAAACAGTTTTGCAATGGGGACCACCCTGAGGAAAAGCAGGGAACCCACGGAGACTAGAGGCTCCATTCCTAGGCTGCATGGAGATGTGGAAAGAGTTCTCGTCTTTTCTCTCTCTCCACGGTCTGCTATGCAACCCTCCCAACAGGTCACTTCGAATCCAGTGTTGCCCAAAGCACTTCAAATCCTGCTATGCATCCAGCTCTCACCTCCTCGTTTGTCCTTCAGTTTACCGCTTAGAGAGGAGAGTTCATTCTGAATGATTTTAATTTCTGTCTTAATAGGTTTAAAAATTGCCAGAGAGAATCTAACGGTAACTTTAGATCAGTAATAGTGATTTGCTGAGGGAAACCTGAAAACCAGACGCATCCAACGTGCTTCCCACTCTTGTTGGTTTTGTCTAAGGAATAATTAATTAATCAGAGGGCAACATTAAAAAGGGATTCCTAGCACCGCCTGCTATTTAGGTGCATTTCACTCCGATGTGTGAGTGTTGAATGACGAAAGAAAGGAAAGAGCTCTTCCAACACCCAAGGAATACAAGAAGATAAACTCCAAGCCCGTTTTTGTCACAGTTTTAAAAATCATGTCTTCTGAAATCCATGCTGACAAGCTTGTGTGGTGGTGGAGGGTCTCCCGCTGTGGGCCATGCACTTGCTGGGTGTGTAGCCTTGACCCCTTGTGTGGCTTCTATTCTCAACAGTGTCATTAGGGCAACAAAGACTGAGCAGATATTTCAGTGGAAATCTGAGAAACACAGAAGTTTATCAGCTGCCACTGAACGTCACAGAAGGGGCTTAAGCGCAAAGTGACATTTATTAGGTCATATAAATGGAGCATGCTGGGGTATGTCTCCTTCCTCCTGTGACATAAATGACTTCCTAGAAGGTCACCAAAAGCCTTGCAAAAGCAGTCTCTGTTTTTCTCCACAGCTCAAACTGGAATTTCATCCTATCTTTTTGAATGGTTCTGACTTGTTTTGGGAATGCCCGTTTTAAGCTAGAACTTTGGGGTGTGGTCATATACTGGGATGCCTTGGGTGAGAGCTCCAAACCCTGCTAGCTTTAGGTACAGAGGGGCCAGAGTACTCAGGCTACAAGTCAACCCCCGACCTCTACCCTCAGTGACTTTATCCTGATAGCCTAATAAACATCCAGTTACGCACTTGATTCCCACATGTAAGCAATGTGTTCCAGTGATAATAGAAAGGGGACGAGACAGATGGGTCAAGATAAGATTCCTCAACAGTAGGGCAGCCGCTTGTGGCCTCTGCTGCTCTGACTCTGTCAGTGACTCCTGCATCTCGCTCATTTAAAGAGCTGGGACTGGCTGGTCAGGGGGATCACAGTGAAACTGGCTCCTTAGGGCCAGTGAGGGGAAGATACCCGAAAAGGCCATTCCATATGGCATGAGGAACTATCACTAATGAAAGGCACAACTGAGGGAAGCTGAGAACAAATGGTAAAGGTCTGGTACACCTGACAGGACTAGGACAGCAAATGGGCCTTAAAGCTGAGTCAGTGGGACGGTCAAACCGCAGCTCCAGTGTCTTGACCTTTCCCTATGCATTTTCGGGGACAGGGTCTACTACCGAAAGCAGGCTGTGTGAGGGTATTAGTCTGCAAAGGCCAACTCACGTCCTTTTGAATGACATGGACATACAATGTTCTCCCAGTGGCTTTTCCTTTACAAAAAAAGGCTTCTCCCACTAAAATCAGACATTCTCTTCTCACTATAGTGATTGCTATGGAAGGGTATCCATTGGCACCTTCTGAACCCACGCAGAACTTCAAAGGGGGGGGGGGTGTCAAGAAGCGCAAGGAAGACCCAGCAACTCCCCTCCCTGATAAGAAATCCTACAGCTCACCACTCCCAATCCCTCTGGCTACAGATGGCATGCCCCAAGCACTGTGATGACACTACTCATCAACATAATGGGCCCTGGAGGGATGGGGGGGGGGTGTTAGAAGATAAGCCTAGGCACCTGATATTTATTCAAAATATCAAGTGTATCGGAACCTCATTGGTCAAAAAGAACAGTGGCTTTTGTGAGCATCTGTAAGATTTTGGCAAGTTTTGAAACTTTGAGTTTTTTTTTCTTTTTTTTAATTTACATGTAAATTTCTCCTTTCCCAGGTTCCCCTTCAAAAAAACAAACAAACAAACAAACAAAAACAACAAGAACAAACCCCTTTTGCCTCCCCCCTCCCCATGCCTGCCACCCCACCCTCTCCTACTTATTGGCCCTGGCATTCCCCTACACTGGGGCACAAAACCTTCACAAGGCCGAGGTCCTTTCCTCCTATAGATGACCGAATTTGCAATCCTCTACTATATACATGCTGCCAGAACATTCAGTCCCACCATGTATAGTCCTTGATTGGTGGTTGGGTCCCTGAGAGCTCTGAGGGGACTAGTTAGTAATTGTTGTTCGTCCTAAGGGGCTGAAAACCCTTCAGCTCCATAGAACCTTTCTCTAACTCCTTCATTGGGGACCATGTACTCAGTTGAATGAATGGCTGTGAGCCTCTACATCTGTATTGGTCAGGTATTGTCAGAGCCTCTCAGGAGATAGCTATATGCTTGTCCTTCCTTCAGTCTCTGCTCCATAGTTAATCTCTGCCACTCCTTCTGTGGGTATTTGGTTCCCCTTTTAAAGAAGGAATGAAATGTTCACATTTTGGTCTTCCTTCTTCTTAAGTTTCTTGTGGTTTTTGGGTTGTTTTTCCTGTATTCCAAACTTCTGGGCTAATAACCACTTATCAGAGAATGCATACCATGTGTGTTGTTTTGTGATTGGGTTACCTCACTCAGGATGATACTCTCCAGATCCATCCATTTCCCTAAGAATTTCATAAATTCATTGTTTTTAATAGCTGAGTAGTACTTCATTGTGTAGATGTACCACAGTTTCTGTATCCATTCCTCTGTTGAGGGACATCTGGGTTGTTTCCAGTTTCTGGCTACTATAAATAAGGCTGCTATGAACATGGTGGAGCATGTGTCCTTATTACATGTTGGAGCATCTTCTGGGTATATGCCCAGGAGTGGTATAGCTGGATCCTCTGGTAGAACTATGTCTAATTTCCAGAGGAACTGCCACACTGATTTCCAGAGTGGTTGTACCAGTTTGCAATCCCACCAGCAGTGAAGTAGTGTTCCTCTTCCTCCACAACTTCTCCAGCATCTTCTGTCACTTAAGTCTTTTATCCTAGCCAATCTGACTGGTGTGAGGTGGAATCTCAGAGTTGTTTTGATTTGCATTTCCTT
>JADRCD010188224.1:0-32163 GCA_019843815.1 Montemys delectorum
AGTAAGGGGAAAAGGTCAAGTAACATAGAAAGGCAGGCCTATCAGAATTACACCAGACTTCTCACCAGAGACTATGAAAGCTAGAAGATCCTGGGCAGATGTCATACAGACCCTACAAGAACACAAATGCCAGCCCAGGCTACTCTACCCAGCAAAATTCTCAATTAACATAGATGGAGAAAACAAGATATTCCATGACAAAACAAAATTTACACAATATCTTTCCACAAATCCAGCCCTCCAAAGGATAATAGATGGAAAACATCAATATAAGGAGCAAAACTACACCCCAGAAGAAGCAAGAAGGTAATCTTTCAACCAATCCACACAAACTTAATTCCACCTCTTACAACAAAAACAACAGGAAGAGACAATTACTTTTTCATAATATCTTAATATGAAAATTAATATTACCAACATATCCTAATCGATTGAAATCCAATAATATGAGGAATTAGAAATTTATTGACTCTCATCTAATGGTCTCTCTAATTTGGTAATTGGAGAAATAGGTCTAACATTGTACAATCTATATACACTTTCAACTTGTTTGTTTGTGACAGTGTCATGCTGTGTACAACATAAGGGTCTTGAAATCTTGCTTCTCCTGTCTCAGTCTCTCTATTAGTAGTATCCACTATGCTATGATTTTCAGAACAGCTTATATACTTCAAAAGTGTTTATATACCCAAAAGAAACTAGGGAGGTTGCTTGTAAGAAAACAACAAAGAGTGAGATTGAATGCTTTGCCTGACATTTGTAACACTTGTATCAAGTTTGAAGAAGAGGACTTTATAAGTTACTCTTTCTTTGAGATAAATGCTTTTCCAAATTATCACAGCTAATGAACCAAATTCTTACCCTCACCCAATATCCTTGTCACCATCCAAGCAGAACTATTGTTCATTGAATCAGTTGGTGAATGACTTTATGGATAGACCATCTTAATACTTACACCATTTCTTAAATGAATGTAACCTGTTCTCGGTGGGCTGAGAATAAAGTCACGCACTCAAGTCAAATAGCTTTGACCATAGCAGGAAGTCTGTATCCAAAAATCAAGCCTACAATTCATTTCTTGGTGCAGCAGAACTATGAACTCTCAGCTTAGCTACGATGGAGCTGAAATCCTTTGGTGATGTGAGGGTCATTGAAGTATAACCTTATTACAATGAAATCCAATGTCTAAAAATTGTTCTTATTTCGGGCTTATACCACAGTAAGAGCCAAGATTTTAAACTCTACTAAATACAAAACAAAAAGACTTTATATATTTATGTTCATTTAGGAAAATACCAGTAGTGATGTATTATTTTGAAGTATACAGTTAATATGTTTGGAGTTATTTAAAATTCATATTGAGAAAAATGTATTTTCATTATTGCTGTAGACGAGCATCTACATAAGACTGTTAAATTGATTGTTGTTTTATATCAAACAACTTTTATAATACTTATTTGTATTGTTATAATATTTTAAAAATTTTAAGGAATATGACAAAAAAGAGATTGTAGGTATTGAAGGGGGGTCTCTGGGAGGAGTGGGGGGTACAAAAGGGAAACAAGAATATGATTTAATTCCATTTACTTAAAATATGTTTTTAAATGTTAACAAATTCAGATAAATTGAAATCATGTAACTTTTCTCATCATAATGCAATAAAAGTTTAAAAAAAATTACAGGAATATCAACAAATGAAATGGTCAATGAACATTTAAAAACGTGTTTTTTCAGTGAAAAATTATATATCTGTACATATTATTATTTTTTTGGTTTGTGCCCAATATTTATTGTCTAATATCTTTTAACCTCCCAATTCTTAATCTGCCTTCTTGACATAAAATATTTTTCTGTAGCATTATTTTACTCACAGATTTCATAGACCTAGCACCTAAGTCATTATTCATGATTTTGAAAACTAGATATGTACAAGGATAAAGATATGCACAAAGTCACAAGAGACTTCCACATGCATGGATGTGAATCCCCCATCATTTTCAATGCCAAGATTTTCACTCAACACATTGTTTTTATGCCTTATCAACTAGGTTATGATGAAAGAACCCATTAAATCCTTCACTGACATCTCAATAAACTATGTCTGAGTAATTAATTTTCTTTGTCTAAGCCCATCATTTTGTTCCTATCCACAGTGCATTCTTGGAGAGTACAAATTTGATCATGGCCTTACTCAATAAAAGCTGTATGCAGAAATGACATCAGACCTGTGCAAAGAGTTTCAGCTACCTTAACCCAATCAACTGCCCTATGTCCAATGCCTGGAAGGAACTGGCCAAATGCCAGCAACATCCGTGTCACAAAATGTTCAATATCTCTGTCATCTACCTTCAAGATTTCCAAAGCAGTATTAGCACAGCCTGCCATAGAGGAGAAATTAGACATAATCTAATCTCTAAGCTAACACAGCATTTAAGAAAAGTATACATAATTCTCATTCAATTGACCTACAGTTCTAAGTTCTGAAACCTGAGTTTCCCTGAATTATGAGTACCAGAAAAAAATTATAATTTAAACTGTACTTGGCTGTCATGCTAAGCCAGATATTCTGAATTCTATTTATCAGTGTATTACTGTCTAGTTGACTTTTTTAAAAAAAATCTATGTCTATTTTCCCTTAACTATGATTTTTTTCTATCTGCACTGTTCAGTCAAGTCTTTCTTCACAAAGGGTGTCTTTCTTCCTATTTCCCCATCATATTTTAGGCTATATTTGTGTCCTGAATCACTTTTTTGCCTAAATCCGAACTCTGCACTTTGAAAACATGGACTCAGTATTCAAATATCTTTCAAATATGTAAGAAAAACAGATATTATTCTATATTCTCTCAATCATCAACTCTGTGGCAGTCAGATTTAAATTTATTTTTCTCAGCATTTCTACTTGGCAGCATTATGTCCTAGCAAATCAATAGAGAAATCATTCATTGTTTATCAAATTATTCGAATGCAAAGGTGTAACTATTTTAAGAAGGGGACAGAGAGAAAGAGTCTATCATAAGAGGCAATTGCTGTTCATTCTCTATTGAGATTGTCTGTTCTATTTATGCCTGTCAAAAATGAAATAGATGCTTAGCTTACCTGGCAAAAGATGAATATTATTTTGATTCTTATGTCTTCTTACTAACCTATTACAGACAAGTTAAAGATATAAAATTAAATAAGATTTGTTCCTTGATATAGGTGCAATCTTACAACTTTGTCAGCCTCTTAACAGTTATATGTGTGGATGTGATATTTTATATATTTCACATAAAAATGTCTGTACTCACGTATTTATTTTGTAATGATAATATATTGATAATACAGAATTCATCAATGTTAATATCTTTAGTTTATCGGGCAGTTGTTACCTGTGCATGTTTGTATGTGTCTGCATTGTTAGTATGTGTGTCTGTGTGTGGAAGACAGAGCCCAGTCTTGTCTGTTTTTCCTCAAGTACCAACAACTGTGACTTTTGTGAGATACCATCTCTTACTGGCCTGAACTTGCTAACTAGATCAAGCTGGCTGTCCTCTACCAGTCTCTAATTCCCCAATACTGAAATCATTCTATATGTCTACACATAGCTTTTCTCATGTGAATTCTGGGAACCAAACATGGCAAGCATTTCATGGATGGAGCCCTCTCCTACCTTCTGTTTTTATAGGAGACCTTTCAAACTGGGAGCCCCAAAGTTAATAAGAACTGTTTTGAGTAGTTGTAAGATCCTCTGGAAGATTTGATGCTCAGTGTTCTTCTATGAGCAGGCTGGCAGAATATGGATACTGACAATTTTGAAGTCAAATGTTCTATTTGGTATCATCATGCTAGCATTTCAATTTTTGTATATTTTGAAACATATTTATTTTAGAAGAATATCATGTTCTTGCCCAGCATTTACTATTGTTTGTAGAATTTCAGAGGAATAGCCTAGGGCACAGTAACTTTTACAGTGACATCATTTGCTCCTAAGGAGACCATAAATGAGTGCTATATATTTATGAATATATTCATTTTATTATGCAATATTAATATAAATTTCACTTTTTCATTCTTTATCTAGATGTGTGTGTATATGTGTGTGTGTGGTATGTGTTTGTATATGCATGTTTACATGTGTGTGGATGCTCTTGCACATATGTTTCTAATAAAAAAAAAAAACTATTTCCAAGCTTTTAATGAAGTGGAAAAGGATATGGTTTCAATAAAAATTAAAGTTGTTTATAAAACCTATTTCTGCAAATGAAATATTTGTTTAACTTTATATGGTTATTGAGAAAAATGGTTTCTCAAGTTGTAGAGTGTGTCCGTGTATATATTAAGCAACATTTTAAATACTATAATATATTTCTTTGATTTGCTTTTAGTCTGATAGAATTGATTGCTTTAGGCAAGTCTTCTACTGTAGTTGAGATTGGCCTAAAATTCACTATGCCACCATTAAACTGGTAGTGATCTCCTGCCTGGCTGCCTGCGCAAGGATCCCAAGGCTGGCATCACGTTTTGTTTCTCAGTGTCATTCACGTTTGCGGAAATGCTTCAAGGAAAACCCAGAGTTTTCCAACACGTTTTCCTCTGGTGTCATCAGATGTTCCCATGGCCTTTGCTCTAATCCCCTCTTGTACTTGTACCTAAGAACACATTTAATTTTTCTAATAGTTTTGAAGGGATGCTACACATAAAATGTCCCTACTTCCCAACATAAATAATTTTTAGCTGGAAATAAACATTCTCATAGAAAGGCACAATCTTTAAACTCGGGAAATCAGTGTTAGTGCAAAGCCAGTCTTACACAGGCAGACCTGTTAAAGATGTTAGCAACTGCCAGTATAAATTGTAAATGTCACTTACACACCACCACCACCACCACCACCACCACCATCACTAATTAATCTGATTGATTTCATGAGGTTCCTGGGCCTGTCTAATTTTCCTTACTTTAGAATAGTATTTGAGTCACTTTGTAATTGATTATATTGAGATGTTAGAATAGTATTTAACTATTTTGCTACATATCCTCAATGTGGATTTTAGCTGGTGTTTTCTCCAGATTTTGTTCATATGAGTCATAGTAATATCACAAACCTGAGCATGTTACAAGTTAATAAACACCAGTTAATCCCATGTCCACAGTGATAATTTCCAGTCAGAAAGACAAATAAGGATTTTACAGATCGGCGCTAGCCATGTAATACTATATCAAGGTAGATAATTTCATGTTACTTTCAAGATGTGTTGTGTTGTTTCATAATATAGAGAAGTATATAAAACATAAAGGCATATCAAGAAAATAATTATATTTTAAAAATGTGTTCCTATTAATTATTATATTTATTCACATGAAATGCCAATCTCAGCCCCTCCCTCAAGACCTCCCTCGCATGGTCACTACCGTCCACTCTCCCTTTCTTCTCTGAGAAGGGTGAGGTTCCCCCTGGGTACCAACCCACCCTGACACCTCAAGTTGTCACCTACTGAGCCCAGTCAAGACAGGCCAGTTAGGATGGCAGTATCCACAGGCAGATAACAGAATTAGTGCAAGCCCCTGCTTCAGTTATCATGAAGACCAAGCTGCTATGTCTGTGCAGGGGGCCTAGGTCCAGCCTGTGTATGCTTTTTGGTTGGTGGTTCAGTCTCTGAGCATCCAAGGGTCCAAATTAGTTGACTCTGGATGATAGTTTCTAGTTACATTCATTTGGCTGCAAATGTCAAGATGGTTGTGTTTTTAATAACTGAGGAGTACTCCTTTGTGTAAATGAACCACATTTTCTTTATCCATTCTTTGGTTGAGGAATACCTTGATTGTTTCCTAGTTTTGACTATTATAAATAAAGTTGCTATGATATTTGAGCAAATATTCTTGGAGTGTGGTAGAGGATTTTGGGTATCTGCCCAGGAGTGATACAGCTGGGTCTTGAGGTAGACCCACTTTTCTGAAAAACTGCCAAATTGATTTCCAAAGTAGCTGTACAAATCTGTACTCCCACCAGCAATGAAGGAGTGTTCCCCTTGCTCCACATCCTCACCACCAGATGCTTGAGTTTATAGTCTTAGCCATTCTGATAGATGTAAGATGGAATCTCAGAGTTGCTTTGATTTACATTTCTGTTGTGGATTTGGTCGAATGCTTGTCCCAAATTTGCACACAAAAAAATACACATGTAAGACACTGAGGGTCTCTGCCCTCAGTTTTGATTGGTAAGTAAAGTTGCCAGAGGTAGGACTTTAAGATTTGCTGGAAAGGAGACCAAGAGAGGAAAAAGGATTTAGAACTGCCATGCTGGGAAAGGAGTAAGGACCAAGCCTGAGAGGTGCAGAAGAGAAAGCGTAGGGATCATGTGAGAGCTAAGGACTAGAAGCCCCACCCCTCCACCCTATTGGGTCTAGGGTAGAAAAGATGGGATAAAGATTTAATAAGTAATACCTCAGGAATAACAGAGGGAAGGTGTTAGTTAGCCACATGGAAGTTTAGGAGTGCCCAGCCATTGAACTGTTTAAGACAAAAATATAAGGCTGTATGGCTGAAGCTTCAGGAACCCAGAACATTGAGATGGGTAGCAAGAGTACACTACCACGAGGGCTATTTGAGTGGCGTTCAACCGGTGATTGCAGCACATTTCCCTGATAACTAAGGACATTGAACATTTCTTTAATTGCCTGATAACTAAGGATATTGAACCTTTCTTTAATTGCTTCTCAGCCATTAGAGATTTCTCTGATGAGAATTCTCTGTTTATCTCTGTACTCCATTTTTATATTGGGTCATTTGATTTGCTGATGTCTAACTTCTTGAGTTCTTTATGTATTTTGGGTATTAGCCTTCTGATAGATGTAGGGTTGGTGAAGATCTTTTCCTAATCTGTAATCTGCTATTTTGGTTTTGTCCTATTGACAGTGTCCTTTGATTTACAGTTTGATTTTCAGTTTCATGAGGTTCTATTTATCAATCTTTTTTATCTTAGAGCCTGAGCCAAGAGTGTTCTGTTCTGGAAGTTGTCTCCTTATTCCATTGCATTCAATGCTATTTGAAGTGGAAGTTTCTGGTCATGTCATATGATGACTCATTTGGTGTTTTGCTAAGGCAGACTCATGTGATGTTTTACTGAGAGAAGACCAATGGGAGGACACATGATGTTTGCAAACAGTAAGTGGGACTCCAAGAACAAGGACAGTGCACTTGCAGAGCTACCTGTGCAATGCTTCCTTGGTCTTGCATCCTAGGTGACCTTTACTTCATTGAGAGGCACAGCAAAGAACTCCTGACATTCTGGCTAGTCCTGGTCGCTTCTGCTGACTCAGGCTGATTCAATGGAGGCCTCTTGATTTCCACTGTTGTTGACTCATATTTGGTGACACTTTTGAACTACACTGTTGGTATCATGACACTACTGAACTGGACTGCTGGTATCCTGACACACAGAGATTGGAATCACCCAAATAACTATTTCAAAACAGGTCTGCATCCCCTTGTTCTATATACCACCCTTCTCTCCTACCTTTGGACAGTGAGCTAGAACTCGGATCAGAGTGTTGGAGAGTCCTTATTAAAGTTGATTTTGAAAAATCTAAGCCTACAGCTATTTCCCACATTTAGTAATCCGGTTTTGTTACACTTGAACTTGGATTTTGTGCAGGGTGATAAAAAGGGACCTATTTGTAGGACATCTTGAGATCAGGGATAGTGATACTTCTTTTATTGTACAGGATTATTTTAGTTATCCTGTAACTTTTATTAGTCCAGATGAAGTTAAGAATTCCTCTCTCAATGTCTGTAAAGAATTGTATTGGAGATGAGAATTGCATTGAATCTGTAGATTGCTTTTGGTAAGATGGACATTCTTACTATGTTAATCCTACTGATCCATGAGCATGGGAGAGCTTTCTATCTTAGGATGTTTTCTTCAATATCTTTCTTCAGAGATGGAAGTTCTTATCATACCAGTCTTCTACTTGCTTGGTAAAATTACACCAATATATTTTATATCATTTATGGCTGTTGTGAAGGGTGTTGTTTTCATGATGTCTTGCTTAGTCCATTTATCATTTCTATAAAGGAGAGCTACTGATTTTTTTGAGTTATATTACTAAGAAACCAAATAATATTAAAAAAACAAAAACAAAAACAAAAAACAAAAACAAACAAACAAACAAACAAAAAAACCAGTAAGTTTACCACAGTGTCCCAATGAGGGCATTTGGATACAATAAATGAAGGTAGACAACACATAATGCCTTTTCTATGCTCAGTATCCAGCTTCAAAGTTAGGAAATAAATGGAATCAATAAATAGATTGCAGTGTTAAGCATGCTTAGCTGTTATTAAACAATAATTTTTCATGGACAGTAGCCAAGTAAACATTCTATGATAAAAGACACTGCAGAAAGAACAGAACACGCTGTGCTGATTTTAGTTAACTCACTAGACACAGATATCTCAACTTTTTAATAAACATTGATATATTCTTTTTAGGCATGAATATTTTTTTCATTCTACATTTGAAGAAAAATGTAAAATGGCCGAATTTTGTAGCTGTGAATGATAACCAAGGATGGATATTTAATAGACTGAACACATGCAAATATAAAATTGTAGCACACTAGATTTAGGTACTTAGAGATGAAAATTATTAGCATTAATGATTATTATCTTTTAGTATATTTTCTTTTTCTTTTTTAAGTTTTTTACTGTTTTTTTTTTAATTTTTTTACATTTCAAATGTTATCCCCCTTCCCTGTTTCCCCTCCAAAAAAAACCCTATGCCACCTCCTCCCCCTGCTTCTATGAGGTTTCCCCACCTACCCATTCCTGCCACATGTCTCTAGCATCCACCTATGCTGGGGTATCAAGTCTTCACAGGGCCAAAGGCCTCCCCTCCCATTGACGACAGGTAAGGCCATCCTTTGCTACATATGCAACTGGATCCATGAGTCCCTCCATGTGTATTTTTTGGTTGGTGGTTTAGTCCCTGGAAGGTTTGGAGTTTTAGTTGGTTGATACTGTTCAACTATGAGGTTGCCAACCCCTTCAGCTCCTACAGTCCTTGTCCTAAGTTCCCCATTGGGGTCCCTGTGCTCAGTCCAATGGTTGGCTGCAACCATCTGCCTCTGTATTTGTCAGGCTCTGGCAGAGTCTCTTAGGAGACAGCTATATTAGGCTGCTCTCAGCAAGTACTTCTTGGCATCAGCAATAGCATCTGGGTTTGGTGTGTCTGCATGTGGGATAGATCCCCAGGTGGGGCAGTCTCTGGATGGCCTTTCTTTCAGTCTCTGCTCCTCGATTTGTTCCTGTATTTCCTTTAGACAGGATCAATTTTAAGTGAAACTCTTTGAGACAGTATGGTGGCCCCATCCCTCAAACCGGGGACATGCCTAACCTCTCGATATGGACTCTACAGGTTCTCTCTCCCCTTTTGTTGGGTATTTCAGCTCATGTCATTCCTGTTGGGTCCTAAGAACCTCTTGCTTTCCTGGTGTCTGGGACTTTCTGTTGGCTACCCCAGCTCCCCATCCCCCATTGCTACACACCTCTGTTTAATTTCCTGACACTCTTACATCTTTCTTGTCTCCTCCCACACCTGATCCTGCCCCCTTTTTTCCTCTCCCCCTCTTCTCTTTCTTCCAAGTCTGTCCTACCCTCTATCTCCTAAGATTATTTTGGTCCCCCTTATAAGTAGGACTGAATTTTCTAATGAGCTTCTTATATGATATCAACAGTATTACATAGGGCCAGGCATAACCACAGGATTGTTTTCTCTAGCCCACTCACATATAAATATTTAAATTAATTGAATTATTTTATATTATTCCCTATAGTAATGAATATTAGAATCACAAAATGGTCCTTGGTTTTAACGTAGGAAAAACATAAGTTTGGTTAACTTTCTTTGCAACACTGAGGATTGGGTATAAATCCTTCCCAATATTAGTTAAGTGCACATTACATCTTTGGTACTGAAAAGGTGGTAAGTTTTTCAATGGGTTGTAAAATTGTTCATTTGGGAGAGGGACTGGAGAGATAGCTTAGTTGATAAAATTCTTGTTACACAAGCACACAGAACTGAATTTAGATCCTTGCACTAATTCAAAGGGCCAGATGTGTCAAGCATCTGGAATCCCAGCACAAATGACAGATAAATTCCAGGGGCCAATCATTCCAGCCAAACTGCAGAGGTCCTTATTCAGTGCTGTTCTTTGTCTTAAACAATTAAAGTAGAAACTCAGAAAGAAATGTCTGATGTTGATATCTAGATTTCACACACACACTCACAGATATATAGTCACATATTCACCACACAAAGAAAAATATTTTTAGAAAATAAATTTTGTATTTGATTTACTATAAAGGAATATTCTTTTCTGAGCTATGCCTTGCTCCATCTACCAGTTCTGAGGTTCTGCATGAAGTCCTTCACTTAAACTTCTTAGAAGACTGAAGAAGAAAAGTGTAAATTTTTCATGTTTCTAGAGGTAAGTTCTGACTGTAACTGTTCTGTCCTTTTCTTGAATGTGGGATGGTACACACTTCATATATGAAATGGAGTTACTGTGTCTTATGACATTATTACAAGGAACTATGGATAAGGCTTAAAACTCTGAGTAGTCAGGGCAGATTATTATGTTCTTCTGAAGAAAAATGAGATATTTTAACTATACAAAGTATAGTTGATTTTCAGGGGCAAAAATGAAGTAAGCCATTTAAATTCCACAGCACATTCCATTTTTATGAAAAGGGGTAAAATCAGGTGTAGATATATACCAGCACTCTCAACTTCTCATGCCCCTCAGATTCTTTAAATTAGTGTTGTTTTATGAATTTGAGGTGAATGATTTCTTTGACTTAACTCTAAGAATTGTTTTAGTGTGTGAGTGTGCATATATGTTGAGGTTAACATGTTTGTGTAAATACAAATATGCATATGTTACCTGCATGTGGAGGCTAAAAACCTCTTTTCCCGTCACATCATTCCATTCATCTTGCTTTTTATTTTTTTAGTGCATTTGATGTTTTTATTATTATATGACTGGAGGAATTTCTTTTCTGGTCTAGTCTATTTGGAGTTCTGTAGGCTTCTTGTATGTTCATGGACATCTCTTTCTTTAGGTTAGGAAAGTTTTCTTCTATAATTTTGTTGAAGATATTTACTGGCCCATTACATTGGGAGTCTTCACTCTCTTCTATACCTATTATCCTTAAGTTTGGTCTTCTCATTGCATCCTGGATTTCCAGGATGTTTTGGGTTAGGAGCTTTTTGCTTTTTGCATTTTCTTTGACTGTTGTGTCAATGTTTTCTATGGTGTCTTCTGCCCCTGAGATTCTCTCTCCTATCTCTTGTATTCTGTTGGTGATGCTTGCATCTATGACTCCTGATTTCTTTCCTAGGTTTTGTATGGCCAGGATTGTCTCTCTTTCTGATTTCTTTATTGTTTCTATTTCCATTTTTAGATTCTGGATGGTTTTGCTCATTTCCTTCACCAGTTTGTTTGTGTTTTCCTGTAGTTCTTTAAGGGATTTTTGTGTTTTCCTCTTTAAGACCTTCTAGCTCTTTACCTGTGTTCTCTTGAATTTCTTTGAGGGTGCTATTTATGTCTTTCTTAAGGTCCTGTATCATTGTCATGATAAGTGATTTTATATCTGAATCTTGCATTTCCGGTGTGATGGTGTGTACAGGACTGGCTATGGTGGGAAAATTGGGTTCTGATGATGCCAAGTGACCTTTGTTTGTGTTGTTTATTTTCTTACGCTTGTCCCCCCTCCCCCCCTGCCATCTGGTTATCTCTAGGGCTACCTGCTCTTGCTAATTCTGACTGGAGTCAGTCCTTCCTGTGATCCTGGTTGTATCAGAACTCCTCAGACTCAGGCAGTCTCTGTAACCCTGTGATTTTGGGATCCTGTGACCTTGGGCTTGTTAGAGCACCTGGGAGTGCAACAGCTTCCTCTGGGTGTTGTAGGACTGGCTGTAGAGAGACTGGAAAGAACCTGAGCCACTCTGCTGGTGGAGTCCCTGTGTGCCAGGTCCCAGCAGGTCCCAGTTACTCCAGGTGTTGGGACAGATGTTGAATCCCCCTCACCTCTGATCCTGAGAGTTTCAGAGCACCTGGGAGTGGAGCTTCCTCTTGGTGTTGTGGGACTGGCTGCAGAGCATGTGCCCAAGGTCTGCTCAGGACACCAGCCCACAGAGAAGCTTTTTATTTTTTTAAGATACACTCTTCAATGCCCAGGAGCAACTGACTGATACAGGTAAGCTGAATGTCCAGGGAGCCACAGTGATCGATTGACCTGCCTTTGCTTCTCCAGAGCAAGTGTGAGTTGCCAGGCTTCACTTTTGGCTGTGGTGCTGAGATTTGAATTCAGGCCCTCATAGTTTCAAGACAGTGTGTTTGAGCTATTTCTCTGTGCTAATAGTATGGTTTCCAGTTTAGTGTTTTTGTATGGGATTCCTGAATGTTGGAATGAGTAGCTGTCTGATTCTTATGCCTTCTCTTGGGCTTTTCTCCTTCTGTTGGTTTGCCATATCCAACTTCAGTGTGATAGTATTTGGTTTCTCTTACTATATTTTATTTCTTATATTAATGAATGAATTAACAAATGAATGAATTAACAAATGAATGAATGAATGAATGAATGAATGAATGAATGAATGAAATTTAGCATAGGGTAAAGGTTAACAACTGAACTGAATATATCAGCACTCCGGGGATGGCTTCGTGCTCAGGAGTGGATGACCAAAATGTAACAGACTTCACAGTTCCTGTTTGTGTGTATGCCTGAGGGTGTGTGTCCATATGTGATTTAATTTGCTTACAATTTGGTGCTGTTTTCTTTTTTCTTTCTCTTTAGATATTTTTAAAGGTTTTTGTTGTTGTTGTTGCTGTTGTTCTTGTTGTTGTTGTTGTTTTATTATCAGAGGTTGTTGTTTTGGTCTTTTGGTTTTTCAAGAAAGAACTTAAAATTGGATGGGGAGCCGGACGGTGGTGGTGCACGCCTTTAATCCCAGTACTTGGGAGGCAGAGGCAGGCAGATTTCTGAGTTCCAGGCTAGCCTGGTCTACAGAGTAAGTTCCAGGACAGCCAGGGCTACACAGAGAAACCCTGTCTCAAAAAACATATATATATGATATATATATGTTTATGACATATATATCATATATATATGTGTATATGTCATATATATATCATATATATTTTAAAAGAACATAATGTTTTGAATTAAATTTAAGTGACAGATGATATTATTCTCAACATACTTTGAGTCAATTAAAGCCATGTGATAGGGTATCTTTAAGGAAGCAGAGCCTCCCATGTTTTTGTAAGTACATAATATGTAAATGTAAGCAGAAAGACTCTATCTATCTACTATCTATCTACTATCTATCTATCTATCTATCATCTATCTATCATCTATCTATCATCTATCTATCTATCATCTATCTATCCTTTCCATGTCTTTTAAGAAAGTGAAACTACATTGAGTGATGTTGTTTAGTATGTGTCAGATAGAATTTAATGTCAGGTGACACAACCTCGTAGAGCGTAAACTCTGAGCTCATGTTTGTCTCTCAATGAAGAAAATTTTCATGATCATCTGAGCAATTGTTTTTCACAATGAAATCCTCTATAAGCATCTCTATGATGTAACTTGCTATCTGCTTCATTCAAATCTCTAATTTTCTGGCATCTTTCCTTCTTTAGCGTCCCCTACTTGAGATCCCTTTACTTCAGCCACACTGTACTAATCTACCTGTTAGTCGTACATTATCTCCCCTTTGAAGGACTGTCTGCAGCTGCAAGCTGGTTTATTACATTAACTCCTGTGCTCTGCAAACCGGTGTTCACATCTCCTTTAGAACTTGCTTCCATGACTTAGTAAGACACTATAGAAGAATATTACTTAATTTTCTCAATGTCACAATAACACATAATTTACTGTTTTTGTTAGGATCAAATCAATTGAGATAAATGCTTGAGTCTTTCCAAATGTCAAGTTCATACACGTACAAGTAAATGCTTTCTTCTAAGTAAGACCATCACTTTGCATGTATGAAACTGGGAAATTTTAAAACTAGAATTTTAGAAATTAAGATTACCCTCATTCAATTACGGTTGAAGCGTTTTGGTTATTTAATTCAGAAAGGATTTTGTTGTTTGCGTGTTTGTTTTGAGACAATATGTATAAACCAGATTGCCTTTGAGTTTTCTCTCTATACAGTAGAAGATAAGATTGATGGTCTAATCTCCTGCCTTTAGTGCCAAAGTGATGTATGTGTGTGTGTGTGTGTGTGTGTGTGTGTGTGTGTGTATGCTATTGCACCTAGTACTGGGAATAGAACCAAGGATTTCTTGTATGTTAGGTAAGCACTCTACCAGCCAGGGTGTATTGCATATCTCTGGATGAGTTTTGAGTTTAGTATTATTAGGACTTGAATCAAATAGTTGTGGTTTCTCAGAAGGTTGTATCGCTAGCACAATTCTGATAAAAGTAAACAAGGACAAATAGAGATTACTTTCATCATGCATATGATGATTTATTTTAACGAAGATTTTATTTTTGCTTATGACATTTTGATTTTGGTTTTCAGATGTCCTTTATAGATGCCTACAAGCCAAGTGGCATTTCAAGAGAGAAGCCCTCTGAGCTTCTCTTTAGCCTCCTTGTATATAACATAGAGAGTAGCAGAAACTAGGAGTCCATTTAGTCTCTGTCTGGAGAGCTCATGAATGAAATTTTATCAAATTCTTTTAAAGAGGCCTTTGGGTTTTTTTTATATTGATGATGAAGTTCTTTCAGTTTGAAAAAAAATCATTTTTTTGCAAAGTATATCATGTAAAATATAAGCACAATATGTGCATTTCATGTGTTTATTTATAAGCATCAGAACTTTGAAAAACTGCTGTTTACATTTTCAAGGAGTCTTCTGTCAGACATCTTTAGGCACACGGTTTTGATGTCTGCATTTGGATATGGCCATAAAATTTCTTTACACACACTCAAACAGCAATACCATCAGCTAATTGCTGCTTCAATCAGACACCTGTGCTGTAGAAGCTGAGCCAGCACAGACAAATGGACTCTGGTAAATAAAACATGAAATTGTCAAAAGATCTGTGACAAATGGGAGAAAGCATCCCACGCCCAGATCACGTGAGCAATCAGAGCACAGCACACCAATACAAAATTCATAATAATGCAATATTCATATGAAAGCCAATTGCATTTCTCTGCACGTCTTCAGCCATGCCTTTGCATTTCTCTTTGTTGTTTTGTTCTGTGTGGTATTTGTGTGTATGCACATCTGTGTGCAGTGCTAACTTACCCCTGTAGGCCATGTTGAAGCCAGTGGTTGATATCAGGTCATTCTCTGCTATCACTGTTTGTATTGACTTCTGAGACAGAGTCTGAATCCCTGAAACAGGATATCATTGGTTTGTTTAGACTGGCTGGCCAGGAATCCCCAGGATTCATGTGTTTCTGACTTCCAGCACTGAGTTTCAGTCTGTACCCAGCTTCTTTTCTTTTCTTTTCTTTTCTTTTCTTTTTTTCAAAAGACTTATTTGTTTTGTATATGTGAGTACACTGTTGCTGTCTTCAGACACACCTGAATCCCGCATTGGATGCCATTACAAATGGTTGTGAGCAGCAACATGTTGCTGGGAATTGAACTCAGTAACTCTGGAAGAGCAGCCAGTGCTCCAGCCCCATACACCAAACTTTTACACTGATGCTGACCATGCAGACTCAAGTCCCCATGCCTGTGTACCAAACACTTTACCACTGGCTATCCCTCTAGATTCTTATTAAGTGTTTCAAAATATACCAAGTATTATTGTTAAGGAAACACAATGTGGCCATACTCACTAGTACGGAAGGTTGAAGCTCAAAAATTAAAAAAAAAAGATTTTGGAAACATATTTGCACTTAGAAATCACAAAGGCTTAAACTACTTAAGATGCTATAAATATTTAATATTGGAGCATAAACATTTAATATTCTCCAACGAGATGGAATATGGTGTGCTCCACTTCAAGAATTATATAGTGTCTCTTTCATCGTTCCTATGACTAGCTTGTTACCTCCTATGATGAGTGTATGGGTACACTATTAGAATAATGTATACTCTGGCAGGAAGAAAGAATGTTTTAGAATTCAACACTAGACCTAATCCATCTCAACCATCCCAGTCCTGATTAACACATCCACAAAACCCTCCCACACCTAAGAATCAGTGATAGGACAGTAGAGAGAAGGATTGTAAATGCAAGAGGATCAGGGTGTTTGCTCTGAGATTGTGGACTAATTACATGAGAAGCTACACCTACAAATTCTGAGCAAAAGGACTACCTAAACATGAGGGAGTAAGGATGACACAAATGGACATAGCAAACTGAATGGAGAAGAGTACATGAAGTGTGATGGGCAAAAGCACATGAAGTATCAACTCCACACAAAGAACTATAGGCAACCAAGGAAAGTTGGGAATGGGAGAAGTGGTATTCCCCAGGGAAGAGTGTATCAATTGGTTGTCTAATCCTAAACAGTCAACAGTCAGTCTTTAAATGTGTGTATATATATATTCATTATCTCTCAATACTATCTTCTACTCTCCCTTTCTTCTTCATATCACTTCATACTTAAATGGGTGATTCATTCTCTCTCTCTCTCTCTCTCTCTCTCTCTCTCTCTCTCTCTAACACACAAACACATTTTCTCAGGTTTGTTTATATTTTTAAAATTTTTTTTTTTTGGTTTTTCAAGACAGGGTTTCTCTGTATAGCCCTGGCAGTCCTGGAACTCACTCTGTAGACCAGGCTGGCCTCGAACTCAGAAATCCACCTGCCTCTGCCCCCCAAGTGCTGGGATTAAAGGTGTAAGCCACCACTGGCTGGCATTTTTCAATTTTTTATACTTTATTTTTTCATTCGTTTATTTACTTATGCATTTTACATCCCAATAGTTTCACCCCTCCCACCCTTCCCCTTCTCCTCTGAGAGGGTATTGCCCTCTTGCCCTGGTTAGCATGAGGGTCAACCCAACTCCCATTGTTGGGGGTCCCACATGAAGACTGAGCTGCACATCTGCTGTATGTGGACCAGGGGCCTCAATCCAGCCTGTATATTTTCTTTGGTTGGCAGTTCAGTCTCTGAGAGCCCCCCCCCCCCCACAAAGTCCTGGTTAGTTGATTCTGTTCATCTTTCTGTGGAGTTCATTTCCCCTCAGGGCTTTCAATCCTGCCCTCAACCCTTTCATATGGGTTTACAAGCTATGTCCAATGTTTGGCTGTGGGTCCCTGCATCTGTTTCAGTCAGCTGCTGGGTAGAGACTCAGTGGACAGTTATGCTAGGTTCCTGTCTGCAAAGCATAGCAAAGCATCATAAACAGTGTAAAGGATTGGTGTTTGCCATTGGATGAGTCTCAAGCTGGGCCAGTTATAAGTTCATCATTCCCTCAGTCTCTGTTCCATCTTTGTCCCTGCGTTTCTTTTAGGCAGGACAAATTTTGGGTCAAATGTTTTGTGGGTGGATTATTGTTCTTACACCTCTACTACGGTTCCTTCCTGGATACAGGAGGTATCCTCCTCATGTTCCATAGTCCCACTGCTATGTATCTCTTCCAAGTAGAAATTTTTATTTATTTTATGTATGAATGGTCATAGATGTTATAACATTTTGTGGGACCAAACAACAACAAAAATAAAAACAAACAAATAGTTGTAAAAGGTAATAAAAGAACAGGAATTTCCTGGGTCTTGTTTGCTTGTTTGCTTGCTTCCTTGTTGAGGAGTATGTGTTAAAAGTCTATTATAAATATTGATTATAAAATGTAGATTATAAAATTATAAATTATAGTATAATACAAAACTTGGAACTCCCAAGTATAGTTCCTCTCATACTATACAAAGTATTGACTTTCTCATCACTCGTCTCTCTTCCAAATGTATTTCACTAGATTAACTTTTAACCATAAAAGCATTCCTATGGAATAAGGATTAATTTTTCAAAAAGCAATAGTGTGAGGTACAGGAAACAAAGATATTCTTAAAGCTACAAAATGAATTTGCATCTCTCCATGAATTCAAACCAAGCAATGTGGACATAACGCCTCTCTTCCTAGTTTCAATATTGTAATGGCTCACTGTCCAAGATAAAGAAACTAGTCTTTATTTTGACATTATGTCAAACTGTTGAACGAAGCTCTGAGTATCAGAGTCCACATTATTTTCCCATTGCTGCTCTTCCTTTTTGAGCCTTCTTATACTAATCCATGTATCCTTCCTTTGCAACTCCTCTTCTACCATAGATTTTGAAAGATCAAAGCATTTCAGAAATTCTGAAGCCCCATCAAAATGTAATCCCCTCTGAGAGGGATGTCCATAGCTGGCCTAACAATTCAAGCAATCCTGCTGTGAAAAAATGAGAAATGATTACTTTGGACATGGGGGAAATGCCTTCAGCTCCAAGCCTAGGCTTCCTGTGTCGTATATATAAAGCACAGATTAAACTCCCAGCTAATGTTCTATCCAAAAGAAGCACTTGTGTATATCCTCAGCTTTTCCACTTAGACAAGATGAAGAGCTAAGTGAATACAGCTGGAAGTTAAGCCATTTGTTCCAGATGGCGCAGATACTTCAAACTTGATGCTCCTAAGGCTACAGAGACACAATGAATTTCAGCCTAGTAGATTCAATAATGTGTTTGTTATGTTTACTTCTCTAACATATGAATAGGATATGTATCAACAAAAGTGGCTGTCATTGCCCACAAAGCAGGGTAAAGAAATGAGATAATTGTCTGTAAAACAAGACTTTAAATATGCCTTTGACTTACTGATATGTTTATTTTGTGTACATATATTTTGGATTTAAAAATTACTTTTACAAGCTGGAGAGATGGCTTAACTGGTAAAGCACATGTTACATAAGCAGGAAGACCAGATTCAGATCCCTAGAGCATATGTAATGCCAGACACACACACATGTACATATACTCCACATACATTCAAACATTCATATACACATTTAATGTACACAAAGTATATATTATATAATTACATATAATATATAACATTTTAATTGATGACACCTTAATTACATTTCTACGGAAATAAAGCTCTAAGAAATGGTTTTTTTTAATGTACATGTGCATATTTATAGATGGGTCCATATGTTGTGTTTTGCTTGAGGAGTATGAATCAGAGATAAGAATCAGGAATAAATCTTTGTGCTCTGGACACTAGGGCTATCAATCATTAAAGAGACAACCCAAGGTCTGATATCAGACTATTGGGCTGTTGCACATGTTTTGTTGTTTTTTTTGTTTTTGTTTTTGTTTTCCTGGCTGCTTCTGGGACCAGTGTCATTTCCTACTGTGGTCCCAGATGCATGTTATCACAGTTGTTGAAATCTCAAAGGTATATTCCCTGGACAACCTCAGGATCTACAAACCTTCCCTTGTCCTGCCTCTGCTGGGCAGCTTTCACTCAAATGTTCTTAGGACACTTGCTGACCGTGTGAGAGGACTTATCGTCATCACCCCAGTTTCCAATACACCTCAGTCTCTCAGTCAGTGTTGCTGACTCCTGCATGCTGATTCAAGAAACCCTAACCAACTGAGTATCAGCCCTTCCTTCCTCCTCTCTCCTTGTGGAAGATTGGAAGCAGCAACACAATCATTTATCATGAAGTCTTCTATACTCCAAGGAACATCTAAGATGTAGTCATTCTTCGTTGGACTCCTGGTTTCCTCACTATTGAGCTACTATGAAGTTGGCAGATGGTGGTATCTCCCCATGGGCATCTTGTGATTTGCATCTTTAAAATGAAAATTAAAACCACCTGATTAACAACAAAATTTGTCAATTTGTCCAGTTAAAGTAGTTCTTACATAGTATAAACAGTACTCATACTGCATGTACCACACATCTTTACATATTTGAGGTACAGCCTGATAGAGAGGGTGGCTGACAGGACGTCTGCAGAGAAGAGAGCAATTTGAAGGAAAGAATAAACCATTGGCACACCAGTAAATGTTTTGTTAACACTATAATGAGAAACATTGGTTGTTTATTTTAATTCCAGGTCCTCCAACACCTAGATAAATGGTCATTGTACATGATACCTTTGATTCACCATAAATGAGTCAGATCTCAGAGAGTGGTTTGCTCAGTTTTCTGAAAATGTTAAAAGACCTGAGAAATGAGATGAGACACCGTGTCTTTATTTCAGGTAATCAGCACACACAGAAACATATTCATTCATGATCCCATTAATAAATTCATTCAATTTCTGCATTAAGAAGTCTTTCCTGGGTACCAAATAAATGTAATTGTGGATGCATCCCTGAGGGAATGAAGCAAAGCATCATATCCTGAGAAACTATGACAATGTTTCAAATCTGACAGAATAACCACATAACTAAAGCATAGATTAAATGGTACCAAATTCTCCACAGGATGCTGTCTTCCAGGTCATGTGCTCATGGCTGGATGAGGCCATTTCCCCTGCTCTATTAAACTACTTTTAAGTCAGTTATCAAGGCTATCTCAAGGCTAATTCACTGTTCAAAGTTCTTTGATGAACTAGAGGGCATTATTTTTGAATAAATCAAGGAATGGGAGAATTCTCAACAATATATAGGAAGTGTCTCATCAAACAAAAGGCTCTTCAATGAACCAATGAATGCCCTGATGCTGCCCAAAGCAAGTCAGTACCCCAAGCAGAAATTTGCATGAAGAATTCATGGGTTGGAGGAGAAATGTGTGAGAAGCTGAGTTGAACATGGTTTAGCATTGTCAGGACCCTACTGAGATTCACACCATTTACTACATAATGATGTTGATGAAGAAGTCTTCCCTCCAGGGGATTAACGTTAACCCACTTAATGAATATTACACCTTTAGGAGAGTTCACCAAACTGAAGAACATCTGCTAAGAAAGAACAAAAAAGGAGCAAACTTGTTTCAGGGCACATACAAAATAAGTATGAATCCCAAGAAAGGCTCTGATGTAACCTGAGCCCTTTGTATACATAGGCAAGGAATCTCACCAGTAAGATGTAAAGAGGAGATTTTCTCAGAGCTCTCTCAAAGGGAACAGTCCACATGTCTCCATCCACCTTAACTTAAAATTACATTTATTATGTATGTGTAAGTATGAATGTGAGTGTGTGTGTGTGTGTGTGTGTGTGTGTGTGTGTGTCACAGAACAGGTGTAGAAGTGAGGGGACAACTTGCAGGAGTTGGTTCTCTCCGTCAAATTCTAAATGCCAGATAATCAAACTGGGGTTGTCAGGCTTGCTGGCAAACATGTGTACCACTGCATTGTCTCACTGGCTCTGCTTCACTTGTCCATAGATCCACTTATATTATAGGATAACAAGACATGGCATATAAGAGACAAAGATGCTTTATCAGTCTTACTCATCATTATCTCATAAGCCTGCGAGTCAACTTTCAACCCTGTTTTCACTCCAATATCTGTCAATCAGGATTGCATTTGGTTTTATGTAACAGAGAATCTCCAAACCTTGCCATGATTTTTCTCTTTTCTTTCTTTCTTTCTTTTTTTTTTTTCTTTTTGGTTTTTTGAGACAGGGTTTCTCCGTGTAGCCCTGGCTGTCCTGGAACTCACTCTGTAGACCAGGCTGGCCTCGAACTCAGAAATCCACCTGCTTCTGTACTCCCAAGTGCTGGGATTAAAGGTGTGTGCCACCACTGCCCAGCGTGATGATCTTTTCAAAAAGAAATTATTGTCTTACTGAAAGAAGCCTGTCCTGTGGCATTTCACTTATGGTAGTACAGGGACTTCCCATTTCACCACACTGTGGTACCAATGCACCTGCTGACTGTCACAATGGAAGCTTTACAGGAGGTAGGTTATAAAAGCTCCTGTTCTTATAGTCCTTCTGGAATTTCCTTATGCCACTGACTGTATCCCTCTGGCAGAAAGCATCTGATCACCTGGATTGGTGGATAATTATAGACCATACATGAAAGAATAAAAGAGGCGCTGGAGTTTGAAGCAGCTAATGTTGCTGGGGCCCTCTTAGCCGCTATGTTTTACTTTCCCTTATAAGGCCTGTAAAGCAATGACACAATATTCCTACATGGTTCAAAAAACCTCGTGTTCTTTCACATGTGACTCTCACAATTTTTATAATATTTTAATTTACAACAAGTCTTCAACATGACTGGTCAGCTCCACTTCTCTTCCCTAGTCATTCTAATGTATAAATATGGACACTGGCAATAGTGGGAGTTGTTCTCAGCTGTAACGTGTATTTTGTTTCTTGCCATGATGTGTTAGAATGAATGGCTCCCTCTTATTGCTGCTTGTGCCTCATGTACGCAGCAACAATCTGGTACTCACCAAGTTCCTAACCTTTAAGATGATTTTCTTTACTCAAGGCTATGTTTGGGTTGTTTTATTGAGCAATTACAGTTTTCTTAAATATGTTAAGATACAAATATGTATATGTATATATAGAGATACATTTTTAAACTATTTTATTTATTTACATTGAAAGCGTTGACTCCCATATCAGTTCCTCCATCCAGAGTTCTTCACCCCATTCTCTCTCCCCTTTGCATCTGAGAGGGTACTCCCCCCTACATCCCATCCATTCCTTCCCCCACCCATTCACCCCCACCTCACTCTCCTGCATCCCCCTTCCCTGAGGCATCAAGTCTCTACAGAATTAGGTATTTCCTCTTTCACTGAGACCAGACAAGGCAGTCCTCTGCTACATATGTCCTGGGGCTATGAACCAGCCAATGTATGATTTTTGCTTGGTGGTTTAGTCTCTGGGAGCTCTGAGGGCCCAGATTAGTTAATACTGCATCCTTCCTATTGGGTTGCTAACTCCTTCAGCTCTTTCAGTCCTTCCCTAACTCTTCAATAAGAGTCCCAACCTCAGTCCAGTGGTTGGCTGTAAGTATCTGAATCTGTCTCTGTCAGCTACTGGTTGAGCCTCTCAGAAGACAGCCTGACAATAGGACAAAACAGCAACCCACAGCTTTGGAAAAGATCTTCATTAACCCTACATCTAACAGAGAGTTAATATCCAATATATACATAACATACTCGAGCAGTTAGACTCGTAAAACTCCAATTAAAAATGGAGTACTGAGCTGAACAGAGGAATCTCGAGTAGCTGAGAAATGATCAACATCCTTACACAATTCAAAACACCCCTGACAATCCACCTCACACCATTTGGGATGGCTAAGATCAAAAAATCAAGTGACAGCACATGTGGTCAGGATGTGGAGAAAGACGAACACTCCACCATTGCTGATGGGATTGCAAACTGATACAACCACTCTGGAAATCAATCTGGCAGTTCCTCAGATAATTGGAAATAGTTCCACTGAGACCCAGGTATACCACTACTGGGCATACACCCAAAAGATGTTTGACCATAGCACAAGGACATATTCAATGCAGCCTTATTCAGGATAGCCAGAAGCTAGAAACAACCCAGTTGAAATGGCACTCAAATGAAGAGTGGATACAGAAATTCATACACAATGAAAAACTATTCAGCTACTGAAAATGAGGACGTCATGTATTTCTCAAGCAAATGGATGAACTAGAAAATATCCTGAGTGAGGTAACCCAGACTCAAAAGGACATGCACATCATGTACTCACTGATAAGTAGATACTAGCCAAAAGTACAGAATTCCCATGATACAACTCACAAACTGCATGAAGTTTAAACAAGAAGGAAGGTCCAAGTGAGGATGCTTTAATCCCATTTAGAAGGGGGAAGAAAATAATCATGGGAGTCAGATAAAGGAAGGGATCTTGGTGGAAAAAGGTAAGGGAAAAGGAAAAGAGGGGCACGATCAGGTATAGGGGATGGGGAATGAAGAGAAGGTTAAAAAAAGTCTCAGAGACCTGGGATGGGAGAGGCTTCCAGGACCCAATAAGGATGACCTTAGCTGAAATGTTCAACTGTGGGGAGATGGAACCTGAAGAAACTACTTCCAGTAGATAAACAGGACCCCCAATGGAGGCAGGGGTCCACCAACCTACCTTCAAAATTTCAGACCCCAAATTGTTCCTGTCTAAAAGAAATTCAGGGACAAAAACTTATCAGACTGAAGAAAAGGCCTTCCAGTGACTGGCTCAACTTAGGGTCCATCTCATGGGCAGGCACCAAGCCCTGACACTATTAATATGCCTTGTTGTGCTTCAAGTAAGGTGAAATTTTTAGTGTGAAATGTCTGCAATTGGTATCAGTGTTTGCTTAGAATATCTCAAAGACAAACAAAAATCTCTTTCAATATGAAGATTGCTTTTAAAGAATACATTGTTTAAGAAAAGAAAAAATTTCTTGGTATTATAATGTTAAGCACACTGCTACTAGGGACACTTAAATGATGGCTGTAAGAACTTCACTGAGGAAAAGCCATTATCACCAGAAAGTGGGTCTGCCAAGTCCACAGTGAGCCAGAGAGCAGCAGTGACCATTGATGTTATGGTGCTGAGATGCCAGAACAATAATAGCTTGTGGAGAAATGGAATTGAAGCACACCAGATGAAAAGGACACAGAGATTTTTTTGAATCAAAAATTCATATCAAATAATGTACAGCAAATAATTCTACATCAGTGATAACTTTAAGGTAATATTTCTAATTATAAATATATGATATGTGTAAATATGTTAAAAATTCTTAAATTTTAGAGATTTATTTTTATTTGATTTATATGGATATCTATAAAGAACATGTGACTTGTTTGTGCAGGTGTGAGATCCACGGAAAGTGGAGCTACAGTAGGTAGGTTGTCAGCTCCCCAGCATTGGGTTGGGGAGATGAAGTTGGTCCTAAAGAAGAACAGCTAGTGCTCTTAACCCTGAGTCATCTCTCTTATCGTTGCATAATTCTTACTAATGACTTTGTTGGCATTTCAGCACCTAATATAGGTTTGCCAGGTTGTAGTTTGACATCTTATTTAGTGTTTTATTGTGACATTTTTATTAGCTGTGCACCTTTGGGCAAACCCCTAGCTATTTGTGTTCTTTATTCTTGTGAGAATAGATACTTTCATTAATTATGCATTATTTACAATTCATTTTCTTCTTTGTCAATTCTCAATGTCATTGACCATGACATTTTTACCATATAACACCATCAGCAACAAAAGTTCTAGAAATGGTGAGATTGCTACTCAATTCTTAAAAAAAGAAAATCAGTTTACCTTGAGAAATGTATTAGAATACTACTACCATGTTTATTATGGAAATAGACATTTACTTCAAATAATTCACCTGAAAAAATTTTATGGACTTAAATGGTTATATTTAAGAATGAATATACATATGCATATATGCATGCAATAAGAATTAATGAGAAAAGAGGCCATGAATTTGAATGGGAGTAGGGCGAGGTGTTATATGGGAGGGTTGGGGGAAGAAAAGGGAAGGGAATCTTGTTATTATCTTACAATCTCAAAAGGAATTTTATCTTATCTAGTCTCCTTTGTGCATTCTCAATCTCAAGGCTCTTTTCATTTCATTTTACTCAAACATGATTCTGTATATTGATATGAACAGTGGCCACTCTCTCTGAGATGATCAACACTTCTCTTTTGCTTTGCACAAGGTCAAATTTGTGTGAGTGAAGTATATGTGTATAAATGTGTTTATATATGATCACAGTGTAAGACTGTGAGTATGTATGTGAGTAATTCAAGTTAAACCGTAGATTTTATGCCATTATTTTTCAACCCATAGAATGCTATTTTAAAAGTCATAGTAAAGAGATTTTACTGAAAAATATGAACTAAAAGCATTAATTTGCTGTTCCTTGCAAATCTACAACAAAAGGGGGTTAGCTTTTCCCCATCCCTGCAGCATAAAGGTGAGGAGTTGAAGCCCAATGTAATTGCTTGTCTGCTATCAACCTCTACTCTATACCAACACTGTGTAGGCGAATATTGAACCATTCCTCCGACACCACAAATCTAAATTAACCTGAAATACAACAGGGATTTGAGGAGTTATATCATGAGTCAGGAGTAGGAGAGTCTGAAAATATCTCTATTTCGAGGAGCCTTATCTTAATTATTTTTTCTTATCAATGTAAGCATAGCATTTCAAACAATGTACGATAAGTGCAAGACTAAAATACCCATCAGTACATGCTTCTGTCTATGCAACCACCACCATGAAATTCCAGACAGCTACTGAGAACCTAGACCCTTGGGACAGGAGATCTCTCTATGTGGCACCATGTTTTAATGAATGTCGTTCACTAATTCCACCACTGTAAAGTGGCCTTATCATGTTCAATGTTGCTCCTTCAAAAGGTAACATTTACCTGCATCATATAGACTGCGTGCAACTAACTGAATTCACTATGTGGCTCTTTGATGAAACAACAGAATACAGAAATAATGGTTTCTATTGGAATAAAGAGAAACAGAATGAACAAAATATAAAAGGAAAGAGCATCAAGCACAGGCTTGCAAACTTCCTCACAGAATCCAGTTCTTTGCAACTACAGTATCAGAATCAGTGTAGACAGGTACTCAGTTGTATTAGAGAATGAAACAGAGTACCAGCATAGTTGACTGATACACTGGTTCGATGGATAAGTTAATTATTATCTCCATGTTTGCACAAACTGGTAAGTACGGTCAGGAATTCCTAATTTTCTGGTCTGGATATATGAAAGATTTTTTTTTCTTTCCAGTGCTTAGTGCCTTGGAATCTAGGTAAAAATGTTATGTTCTCCTCAATCTATAACCTGACTTTGTGGGATTTATGTGACATGACTTCTTAGCAGAACTCTTTCCTTAATATAAAATGGAAGTAATGAAATTCTTTTTTTTTTTTTTTTTATTTATTAGGTATTTTCTTCATTCACATGTACACTTTCCCTCTCCCATTTTCCCCTCCAAAACAAACAAACAAACAAACAAACAAACACAAGAACAAACCCCTTCTGCCTCCCCCCTCCCAATGCCTGTCCCCCCACCCTCTCCCACCCATTGGCCCTGGCATTCCCCCACACTGGGGCACAAAACCCTCACAAGGCAGAGGTCCCTCACTCCTATCGATGATCGAATTTGCAATCCTCCACCACATACCTGCTGCCAGTACATTCATCTTTGCTTATGTTCTTCACTTAAATGGGAAGCAGCAGAGACAGGAAGGCTCTGTGGAATACTCAGTGGGATTGGGATGGATGGACACAGTAGACACTACTAGCAGTGGTAAAGAAGTGAATCTCCTGTCTCTTTGGATTGAAGGTTGGTGTATTCACATGGCGGGAATAAGAAAAATCTACAAAACTACCTTAATTGAAAGGCTGGTAGAAATGTGAGTATGTGTTTTAAAGATTTCACCTGATACCATGTATATGAATAATCAATTGTGAGTCTAATAATAAATGAAACCAATTCATTTTCATCCTCCGTATTTTAAATCTTCAAAATCTAATTTAATATCAATATCACCTAATTAGTACTATATAGCTATTCTACATGTATTACCTAATTTAGTACTCTTGTTATGTTGGATGCTTGATCCATGTGCAGAACTGTATTTAAAATGTAGTAGTTGGGACACTGAGGACAGCTCACTCCTGATAGAAAAAGACGCTCAAAATGTTATTGCTTAGTTGACTAAACTTTAACATGTTGAATAAATTCAGTAGTCACCTTAAAAGTAGATAAATATCAAACAGAGCCACCTTCTATGTGTGTCTGTGGCGACTCTGACACTGGAGAAGAAGAGTGAGAATTGGTCTTGTAAAGACCCCTCAGTTTGAGAGCTGGGAGGTCAGGGTGACATGGAACACCATGACTAGGTGAAGAATGGATTGTTATTAATGCCAACCTTGATATTTGGTGAAGGTGAGTCTGCCTTAATTTTTTCCCATGAGCTCTAGTACAGCTAACAGTTAACAGTTACATAGGCTTGGGCTGAAGTAATCAAACTCTTTCATGCCTACATGATTTCTGAAAATATTCACTAAATGTGACTTTGCTAGGAAGATACATATTTTACCTTCATTTACTTGATTCATTTATTAGTGTCAGAATGTGCTCATTGTTTTCTTTGAGTGATAATGCAAAATTATCTTTAAGTAATTGACTGCTCAGATTGCTCCAATTTTAGCATTAGTTGCTCCTGCCATTTGTACTTTATATACTTTCAGTTTAATTTTATTTTCATTACAGTTTTTTTTAAAAAAAATTTCTATTAACAAAGGACTGTCCATGCTCATGTATCCTGCCTTAGACTTAGAATTGGTAGCGAATGACTTGGAGACTTTAATAGAAATGTTATTAAAAAACAAGGTTTAACAACTCACAAAGTGTTTTTATTATCATTAAAGGGTCACCACTTTAAAGAACATTTTCATGAGTGCATATATATATAGTATATGCATATGTATATCTTAATACATATGTATTTAAATGTATATATATATATATATATATATATATATATATATATATATATAACTCCAGGTAATGTATATTGCTTCTGCCTATCTCTGTACACACATAGCACATAACTGTACACATGCACACATATATATGTAGATAGATAGATAGATAGATAGATAGATGATAGATAGAAATACACACATCACACACAATGTTACAATCATGCTGAAATTTCTCTTTTGATAGATAATAGAAACATATTTTATTAATTGTATAGAGATTGAAAGATTCAATTACACATCTTTAAATGACAATAGATTATACTACTCTCCCCTTTGATATAGTCATCTTCTGTCCCTCTCAGCATTGTAATTAATGTAATAACTACTGCACTTACTAGAGCATTATTATCTTTATAATACAATTCACATTCTTATTCCCTTTTGGAGAATTTTAACATGAATTTTTTACTGTATCAGTGAAAATCTTTGCCCCGAACTTTAACAGTTTTAATTAGTATTACAAACTGTCTTCTAGTTTAAAGCCCTAGATGGCGGTGCATTTGGAATCTTAAAGAAATATAGTGACTGGCTATCAGCCTCCCAGAATGTTACATTTAATTGTTTTGACTGTGATTGGGGTCTCGGGTTATAAAACTCCTTGGGTGATTTTTTTATTTAAAAGAACTTTTAAATTTAAATATATTTAATCATATATTCTTTCCCCTCCCAAGTCCTTCTAGATCCTCCCATCTCCCTACCTATCCAACTTTAAGATTATTTTTTAAAAATAAATAAAAACTCAATACAAAAAATTATAAAAAATAAGAAAAACTAAAGTAAGAAAATACTTAGGAAGAAACACATTAATCTGTAACCAAGTAAAAGCAAACACATACACAAAACATGGACTCCTTTATATGTAGGCTAACTACATCTGAACATAAGGCCTGCCCTGAAGTGGTTGATATACCTAGTATTATTGCAGAAAACCGATTTTTTTGCTCCAAGTAGGTATAAATGACTGTTTAGCCATTAACTTTGCCATGGTGGCTATGTATTTTATCATTCATTCATCCATGTATTCATTCATTCCTCCATCCATCCATCCATCCATCCATTCATTTACTTTTGAAAAAAATAACAAAATATGAGATTAAAAAATACATCTTGTTCAGAAACAGAAATGAAATTGATAATCATTAATGGATGAGAGCTATGATAAGAAGATCAAATAGGGATAAGGAGAAAGAGGACAGAGAAGGTTGTTGGAGGGAAGAGAAGGAGAGGGGCATTTGAGAGGTAGAATGGAAACCTAATACTGTAGAAACTTCCTGAAATACATACATACATGAAGGCAATCTAAATGAAATTGTCTGATAATGGGGAAGACAGAATCCAAACTGATGATCTATTGTCAGCAATCAAACCTTTCAGTACCAGGATTAGGTTATGTCTAATTGAGTTGTTACCCAAAGGGGCCACATTAGAATCCCCAAAGAACTCAGTACACTGCTATGACTATAGGTTGCTCTCTATAAACTGATAGCAAAGCCCCCTTGCTTAAGTCAACACCTACACTATTCTCTGAACAACGAGAAGTTAAGCAGGTGTCCATCTAGAACCTTTATGTCTAACTTCTAGTGTCTTTGGTAAAGGTGGGTACACTGTGTGTTATCAAAAAAAGAAATGTAAACCTTAAGGCAGGTACAAACTTTTTTTATATTCAGTGGTGTACTAACTGCAATACATGCTGGAGCAAAAGTGGCACAAACCATGTTGGAGTAATCAACCAATGACTGATTTGACTTAAAGCTCATCCTACAGTGTTTGGGAGACTAAGAACCAAAGAATAGATAGTCCTGGGACTAGGGCAAAACCAAACAATGGCAGTCTAAAAAATGAGGGGAAAAAAAGTATCAAAAAATGCCTCCTAGTGATATGCGGCTTTACTCATAGATCCATGAGTAAAACCATCATTAAAGAAGCTTCCTCCTTCAGTGGATGAAAACAAATATGGAGACCCACAGCGAGGTTTCTCAGAGACGTTGGAACACTTGGACCTAAATTGGATATCTCACTCAAAATCCTTCCTAGGACCTCAGGGAACCCTGACAACAGGAGACAGAAAGAGTGTGAAAGCCATAGGGTCTGGAGTACCTAAGATAGCAAGGCTCTCGGAATCAACATGTGGAAAAATCATCTTAATTCTCAAAGACTAAAGCAGCATGCACAGGGCCTAGATGATTCTGCACTAGGCTCTATGTGTATATACTAAGGATTCAGCTTAGTGGGTACTTTTATGAGATTCTTGAGTGTGTGAATGAGCGGGTCTCCAATTTTTGTGCCTTCTCTTGCACTCGTTTAATCTGATTTCTTTTTTATTTGAAATTTCTTTATGTACGGGGTGTGTGTGTGTGTGTGTGTGTGTGTGTGTGTGTCTGTGTGTGTTTGATTGTGTGTAGTAGACATGATTTCTTTCTTTTAGAATGTGTCCTAAGTCCAATTAGATAACTGTTGGTTACTATCAACATAAATGTGCCACTTATGCAGTACTGGTATTATTGTCCTTCACCTGTCCTTGTGATTCACATGTATAATATATGGATAGATCTGGTTGTTTCTCTCCTTTGGAAGCTTGGATGCCACCTTCTGGTACCATGAAAGCTAGTCCAAAGTGAGAAATGGCTTTGAGATGGCTACCTGATGACAGTTCCCATTTTCTGTTGGCCAAGCTCCAACTCTCAGAGTTATCTCTAGTGCCACAACAGAACACCAGATGTTGCTTCCACTTCTCATCACTGTGCATGCCTCCTGCAAACTCCAGAAACCAATTCCTACTGCTTTTTCCTTCCCATGTCACAACTGTGACCCACCCTCTAACCCTTGCAGATATCCATTGCTCATCCACAGGGCACACTTGCCCACAGATCTCTTCTACTCTATTACCTGAGATCCAGTTCTGAGGGTTGTCCTTAACACTGCAATAGAATACCCAGAGCAGCTTCCAATCCCTTGGGTCAATGTGTCCTGTAAATCCCTCAAACCATGTTGCTATGGCCTTCCTTTTCTCCAGCCTCCGACATAAGCCAGAATTCCCTATGAATATATTAGCTGATCATACTAGTAAAACAAACAACACTCTAGCATGTCTGATGCACAAGAAAAGCATCTTAATAACTATGTGAAGATGATAGCAGAAATTAATAAATTCATTGAAGAAATTCTGGAAAATACACACAATTGGAGGAAATGAGTAAATTGCTCAAACAAAGCTAGGGAAACACAAACAGTTGTAGAGAATAAATAAAGTCTCCCCCTTTCAAAAAGAAGAAACATACAGTTCAAGAAAACAAAACTCCTCAAGACCTAAAAATGGAGATAGGAACAATAATGAAAGCACAAACTGAGGGAAATATGGAAATGAAAAATTTAAGAGTAGGAACAGGGCTGGGCAGTGGTGGCACATGCCTTTAATCCCAGCACTTGGGGGGTACACCTTTAATCTCAGCACTTGGGAGGCAGAGGCAGGCAGATTTCTGAGTTCGAGGCCAGCCTGGTCTACAGAGTGAGTTCCAGGACAGCCAAGGCTACACAGAGAAACCAAAAAAAAAAAAAAAAATGTAGGAACAGGAAGCAAACTTCACCAATAGAATATAAGAGATGTAAGAGAGAATCTCAGTTATTGAAGATATGATATAAGAAATGAATATATAGTCAAAAATGCTGAATCTAAATATTTCCTGACACAAAATATACAGGAAAT
>JADRCD010188225.1:0-10404 GCA_019843815.1 Montemys delectorum
ATATATATATATATATGTTCATCCATGTTTCTTATATGTTGTTTAGGGCCACCGTTATTCTGATACTCAAACAACATAAAGACTCAACAAAGGAAAAAGATTATAGACCAATTTCCCTTATGAATAGAAATGCAAATATTCTCAATAAAACACTTAGAAACTGAATTCCTGAACTTATCAAGAAGTCATCAACATAATCAAGTAGGCTTTATCCCAGAGATGCAAATATGTTTCAGCATACATAAATCAATAAATGTAATCCACCTTATAATCAAAATTAAGTATAAAAACTGCAAACCACATGAACATCTCCTTAGATACAGAAAAAGCCTTTGATAAAATCTAACACCTCTTCATGCTGAATACTCAATAAAGATTAAAGATTCAAGAGACATATTACAATATAATAATGCCTATATACAGTAAGTACAGAGCAAATATAAATGTAAATGGAGAGAATCTTAAAGTATTTTCCTTATAATCAGGACCAAGATAAAGTTTACCACTCTTTCCATGACTATTCATCATTTAACTACAACTCTTAGCTAAAGCAATAGGATAGTTGAAGAAGATCAAGAGACTAGGAACAGGAAAGGAAGAAGTTAAAATACCTTTATTTCCAGATGTTACAATTGTATGCATAAGTGACCCTAAAATCCGTAGTAAGAAATACCTCGAGCAAATACATACTTTCAGCAAAATAGCAGGATAGAAACATTAATAACAAATATCTACATTTTTCCTATATACAAATGTAAAATGAAATGAAAAAGAAATCTCAGAAACAATAACGCTTATAATAGCTTCCAAAAATCCTGTGGTAATTCTAAGCAAGTGAAAGATTTGTATAACAATTAAAACCAACCAAACAAAAATATTTAAGACATTGTAAAACAGAAATAGAGGAAAATGTGAGATGACGGAACTACCTCCCATGCTCATAAATAAATAAGATTAATATAATAAAAATGACCATCCTACCAAATCTATTTACAAATTCAATGTTATACTCATTAAAATTCCATTATAATTCTTCACTGATTTTGAGAGGACAATTTCAGCTTCATATGACAAAAACAAACAAAAAACCAACCCCCCCCCAAAATAAAACATAAAAAAACAGAATAGCTAATAGAATTCTGAATAATAAAATGTCTACTAGAATTATCACCACCCCAAACCTAAAATTATCATATGGAGCAATAGTAATAAAAGAGGTTTTTGTTTTTTGTTTTTGTCATAAAACACACATTTATCAATAGAATCAAATAAAAGATCCAAACTAAGTCCATACACCTCTGGACACCTGATTTGTGATAAAGAAATGAGAAATAGAGACTGGGAAATCCCAAAATCAACCAAACTACTAAACCGAAGACATCAGCTTTTTAAACAATTGGTTATGAACAAACTGAATGGTAGCATGTAGAAAAATGCAAAAAGATCCATACCTGTAACACTCAAAAAAGCTTAACTCCAGACATATCAAAGCTCTCTCTATGAGAATAAATACTCTGAATCTAACAGAAAAAAATTGGAGATTATTCTTATATTCAGAGACATAAGAAAAGGCTTTTTGAAAAAAAGACAAATAGCATAGGTATGGGGAAAAACAATTAATAAATGGTATTCAAGAAGCTGAAAAGCTTTCATATGGCAAAAGACACCAACATCCAGAAAAAGTGGCAGGTTACAGAATGGAGAAAGACTTTTAGCTACTACATATCTGATAGAGGGCTAATATATAAAATATGTGAAGAACTCAACAAAACTAGACTTCAAACAACCCAATTAAAAATTAGGTACAGATATAAACAAAATTTTTGAAATATGAATGATTGAGAAACTATTAAAGAAATGCCCATTATACTTAATCTTGTCATGGAAATGCAATTCTTATACCTATCAGAATGACTAAAATATATCAAAACAAATAATGGCTTAGGCTGGAAAAGATACAGAATAAGGGACTACTCATCACTTGCTGATAAAAGTGTAAACCTTATAGACACTGTGTAAATCAATATGCTAATCCCTATGGAAGATGGGAATCAATTTATCTAATTGTTCAGATATGCTACTATTGAATACATAGCTAAAGGACTCTATATCCAACCACTGAGACACTAGTACAACCATGCTAATTTCTGCTCTATTGATACTAGCCAGGAGTTCTATATGTTGTCAATAGATGAATAAATAAAGAATATATGATATAGTTATACTAGCAAATTTTAACTGTTTAATTAATTAATAAAGAAATGGATAGAAAGGCATCTTGAGTGAGATAACTCAGATTCATATGGATATATAACACATATTCATGTATATGTCATGCTATATGTTTTATGACTTGGTAAGTGGACTACAATCTGTGTAAACACAGAGGTTAGGTATAGAGTACTGGTTCTTAATCTCCCTAATGCTATGACTCTTTAATACCATTTAGGTTATGGTGATTACTACAAAATTATCATTTTTTGCTACTTTATAGCTGTAATTATGCTACTGGTAGGAATTATAATATAAATATTTTTCAAATTTTATTTTGTCAAAGGAGGCCTCTCTTTTTAGAGACCTACTGTTATATAGCAAGGGACTGGGGATCTGTAATCAATATCTGTGCAGCTCAACACATAGAGCACATATTGAGAGAACCCTATTCCTGAAAACAGAGTACTATTCTATTCTGTTATCTAATGGCCATATGAACACATGACAACATTGAAGTCCTATTAGGAAAATAAAACTTAAGAGCGCACCAGATGTACTACACTGTCCCATTACTTTGCCTGGACCCCATAACTGGTTCACCTACCACAGCAACAGTGAGGGAAAGGTTTCACAAAACCTCTGACCTGCTAGTGTGTTAATCAAGAATCATCCAGACAATGAACTCCTAGCAGTTCCTAGGACTTCAGCATGGCCAGTTAAAATGGCATATTTGACATGGCACTCATCTGCCCTCCTGTTCCCCAGTCTGCATTCAACCTTATACTTAGCCCCCATGACCTCTATGATCTCAATAGTCCAGTAACTGACCTTGAATATAGTTCAGATTAATTCAGATTAATCCCAAACTTGTGCCCTTATCACTTGATTCTATAGCCATGATATAAGAACATCCATCAGTGTTCCTTACCCAGGCCACACAAGTTGTTTTGTTTTGTTTGTTTTGTTTTTTTCTCAGCCAGCATCTGTTTCTACCTCTCAGTAAGATATCTTGGAAATTCTTTAACTTAGCTTGGAGCTCCTTAATCCTTGGTAGACGTTCTGTAGTCCACATTTATACATACATTATGATTCATCAGGTGTTACCTAAGCTGCAACAACAACAACAACAACAACATCAAAGCCCTGTTCATCTCAGCAACTTTATACATACATACATATATATATGTGGGCGTATTACTGCCAACAAAGCTGTAAAATCTGTTAATTTATTGCTATTAAATAAATGCTAGCACAGTGGCAAAATATAAATGTGTTAATTCATAGTTCTGAAAAGGTGTCTTCTCAGTGACTGGCAGAATCCATCATAATTCTCATGAAGAAAAAACTAGAGGCTGTAGGATTAGAAAGAGGAGCCCTGGCAATTATTATACTATCTAGACCAGAACCATGAAACCCTTCCTCCCAGAACATGAAAAAATAGAAGCCACAATGTAAAGACTAGCACTTTTTTAATGCCAGGTACTTTTAGCAGAAGCTATTTGAGAAGAAAATGCCTTATTCACATATAGTTCCATTATTCTTTTGCATTTTCTGTGACCTTTTTTGGCTAAAGATAGTTTTTATTCCTAGATTCAAGTCTAGCTGATAGCAGTAAATTACTGCTCAAAAATGAATATTATAGCTACCATTCTTTTTTTCCACTATTATTTTTTTTGGAAAAAAATTGCATTGAAAACTGCATGATTGACAGCTACCAGGCTTAAGAATACCTGTGGTTTCTGTCATCAGTCGATATTCTTAGAGTTCTCAAAAGAGAAGTCATCTTTGTTTCATTTGGTCATTCTTTGATACAGGCTTATATATATATCCTTTAATTCCCACCATATGCAAATGATACTTTAAATACCTGTAAACACAGGCAAGTCTATTAAAACTATGGAAAATAAATTGTGAGTTTGCTAAGCTTGAGTTTTTTACCATTTATATTCTACCAACATTGATCATGACTACTGCAGCAAAAAGTATGTTTATAAAAAGAGTTGTTTGCTGAATGCCTATTGCATGTTTAACTATAATTCTTGTAGCTTGTGATGCAAAATGAGATCTCTGCTCTAGATATTACACTTTAGTAGAGGGAGATGAAGAGTGGATATAAAAAAGATAAATAAGTTGCCTATATTTGAAAAATATAAACACCACTGAAACAAAAATTACCTAAGTAAAATAGAAGAGAGGAATCGGTTTTAAATAATGAAATTGGATATGCATACAGGCTAGAGAGATGAATATAATGTTGAAGATATTGAGTAAGCCAATTTGAATTACATGTACTAAAATACATTAGTAGAAACACCAATCATTGTGAAAATATTAAGGCAAAGTAATCATTGAATGTACCCTAGGAAGTAGACAGGAAATGTGAAGGAGAGGTAAAGCACTTGGAAAACTGCAAGAGGTTACAAAACAGGTTGGCATCTGACTTCATAAACCATTTTAATTATTTTGACATCTGATCGAGTCAAGCAGCATGCAATTGCTTATAATTTACATATGAAATTCCACCAAAAGCCCTCTGTGTTCAATGCTTGTTTTGCATCTGGTAACACTGCAGTGAAATCAGTACTATGTATAAGTAGATCACTATAAATATCGAGGCTGTTTCTTGTCCAAAGTTCTTGCATTCCTCCTTTCACTGTTTTTTGTTGAAGTGATGAAAGCCCTCTATCTTAGGCTCTTCAATGGTCTTTTGCCTTAGAGTTGAGAAAAATAATGTCAATTGACTATAGGTTGAAATCCCTGAAACTATGAATTAAAGCAGATACATTGTCAAATATTTAGTCATATCAACATAAAGCATGATCAACATTATTGCAAGGTTCTTATTATATACCCAATGAATCATCATATCTATATCTGGGATGAAATATGAATTCTGCAATCAGGAATATCCCTTTTATATGGTTTGATATTGTAAAAAGAGGGGCCAGCCTAATCTTGATTAGAAAAATCAAATGGAAAACATCTTTACACTACACATTATGCAAAAATATAAGCACATTACTTTAAGTATACAGACAGCTAACAAAACAAAACAAAGCTAAAATAATAAAATCAAGACACACTTTTCATTTTAATCCTCTATACATTTTTATCTCTCTACATCCCTTTTCTGTAGTGTGTGTGTGTGTGTGTGTGTGTGTGTGTGTGTGTGTGTGTGTATGTGTGTGTGTGTGTATGTATGTATATATTATGTAATGGCGTATGTGTGGAGTTCAGAGGACAGCTTGCAATAGTTGGCTCTTTTCTTATACTTTATATTTCCAAGAAATTGAATTCCTATGGTCATGTTTGTCCTTACCAACAGAGTCATATATCCTAATCCCGACAATTTTCTTAAAAATTCCTACTCATTTTCTAACATTTGCCTTCAAAATGTATTTTAAGAGGTTGAATGATGATTTCAGTTGACAAAGTACTTGATAGACAACAATGAGGCACTGAGCTCATACCATACCCCAGCACCCACTTGAAAGCCTGTAACTTCAGCAAGGGAAACAGACAACTGGATCTCTAGAGCTCATTAGTCAGCCAATCTACCAAAACTGATTACCTTCAGGATAAGAGAAGGGATTTTTGTCTCAAAAATTAAGTTGGTTTATCACTGAAGAAGACAACCAACCCTAACTTCTGGCTTTTACATGCACAGAAAACATATTCATTTACATTTGCATGTACATGTGTATACACACACAAATATGTATGTCATCAAATATTTTGGTAACTAAATAACCGTATGTATTTCAGATTCTCCAAAGATAATAATTTTACCCATCATCAATCTCAATTTTTAAATGAATTTGAGTTTGAAATTTTACTGTCACTAACCATTACCACCAAACTGGGTTTTTAATTCATATTATATATTTATCTTCTATTAATCACATGTTATATTACCAGACAACCAAGATAAAATAAAATTTCATTTTAGAATAAATAAAAGAATTTATTATTTTGAAGCAAATGTGAGATACTATAACTCAGATTATGGTTTTAGTTCATATTCAATGACATAAGCCATTATAAAATAATTTGCCTAAATTTTTATAGCCAAAGAACAAAGAAAATCATAAAGCAATACCTGTTGCAGGCATACTAGTGGGACATTAAAGAGCTGTTTTATATCAAAGAATGAAATGTCAATAGGTTTTAGATAATATCATCTGGCATGAATATTTATTATTTTACCTTTATTTTTCAGTTCTGAATACCAAATCTATTGGTTCTCATGTACCAGGAAAGCATTAGAGCTTGTCACCACATCTCTTGTAAAATATATATCTTGAGGATTGCTCAAGTCTAAAGCCATGATAAAATAATCTGTAGGATTACTGATACATATGTGTTGCCTTCAGAGAAATCTCATTCCAATGGATCATAAGTCCATATGTGATTATTTCTTTAGAAAAGTTAATCTAAGCTGTAATGCAGTCATCTACTAAATTGACAGTAGAGAAACACGTGGTGTGCTGAAAATTATAAAGAGGATGTTAGAAAATAAGCAGATACAGCCTCATAGCTATATGTTTTATTTAAAGTAAATTTATTCATTGAATCTTTCCTGTATTCTTGAGAATTTTATAAACACGTCCTTTGAAGTATAACCACATCTGTCACAATTATACCCTGAAAACACTAGCCCATCTACCAAGTTGTTTTCCACCCCAACTTCATGCCTGTTTCATAACTCAATTAGTCCAGGTAGGGCTGCCCATTTGTGTATGAGTGTGGTTCATTTCACTGAAATACTGGAATCTATTCAATGGACCCCTGCTGCAAAAACTAGCAAGTACAAATAGGTCCCTAGGAAGAGGCAGGATATAGAGATTATCTAGCCCATTTTTGCTCTAATTTTGGCTGGCCTGACCTAGTATAATCGTGTTTAGTTCATGACTGTATTGCATATGTCGTGTCATGAAACCATCATTTCCTAGCATGCTTCTCCATTTGTCCTGCCCTTACATTCTTTCTTTCAACCCTCCCATGATGGTTTATAGGCCTTAGTTGGTGGGAAGTATAATATAAACACTTCATTACATCATTTAGACCTAGAATTGCATATATCTATATATCTATATATCTATACACACACATATATATGTATATATATGAAAATATATATAAATAAAATAATACATTTAAGCATATATATTTATTATACATATATGTATATAATGTGTACATATATATATATATGTATAATTTTGTTTCATGAAACTTGTACTAAAATGCCCTAACAGTATTCATGTGAATAAAACTCTGTTATCTTCTTATTTGATTAGTATGCCCCAGAGGATTAGTGAATAACCAGAGACTCTAGTTGCCATTTGAGAGAAAGTAGAAACATCCAGAACTCAAAAACTGTAGATATTCATCTCCCTTGGAGTGAACACAGGTGCTTCAACCATGTGATATTATGCCTATGAACTATGTACAGAGACTTGCTCCAGACTTGCACCGTGTATCGTTTCAAGTTGGCCCAGAGACCTCAGTGCTGACTAGTATACATTTGTGTCTTGAAGAACAAATTTGTCTAGAAAAAACTTTTGATGGCAGAGTGTGTCCCTTCAATGCAGAGCAGATATCATTGTGTCTGAAAAGAGCTGAGTACTTGAAATTTCCTTTGAGTGGAGTGTTGAAATCATGCAAACTGGAGTGGCAAATAAGGCAAAATGATTCTCCATATGTAGAAAAATCAGCAGAAGCTTTCAAACACACAAGTTATGAAACAACTCAGCTGGGGATCTTTCAGAGCCTCATGTCACATTATTACTCCCAGTTACACAGATCTGGACTGATTCCTGCTGGAGTTCTCTAAAACACAGTGGTGCAAAACTGTGGACAGTAGCATGGACCCTGGTGGCTCCTCTGCACTTTGCCTTGAGCTTCAATTTAGTCAAATTATTGAAGTTCTTGCAGTCTTTCTGCAGCAATTCAGTGGGAGGAAAGAGGAAAAATAAAAGGGCAGGATAAAAGCATCCATGATTTCAGTCCCAACAATCAGGATTATAGTACTTATTTACTTAAATTTTATTTTAATTATTTTAAGATTATAGTATATTTATACTCCCTTCTTTTTCCTTCCTCCAATTTTTCTATGCATACTTCCTTCCTTTTTTTTTCTAATGGCCATGTTTTTCATTAATTGTTGTTACACACACACACATACACACACATACACACACACACACACACACAGAAAGAGAGAGAGAGAGAGAGAAAGAGTGTGTGTGTGTGTATATACTAAATATACAAGTAAAAAATAAGATGAGTGAGCTTTCTCTGTAGTCTGTGTAATGTACTTGTATGTATGTTTACAGGGCCTACCATTTGGCATTGGATAACCAGTTGGTGTATTCCTACCAACAGAAGACTATTTTTCCTGCTCTCAAAATTTCTTAGTTGTCTTCTTTGCTGAATTGGGGTTCAGGCCTTCATAAGCCTTCCAGCTACAGTGTTAACATATTTATTTGTATTCTTGTTAAATTAATGTGTTGGTAGTCTTGGTTTTTAGAATTCACTTTTCTCTGACTTTTTTTTTTTTGGAGACACAATCTCACAGCAAAACTTCTATTCTTCCTGTTCTTACTATTTTCCTCCTCCTCTTCCACAATATTGGCTGAGCCTTAGGAGCTGGGGTTATATTTTAAATGTATTTCTTTAGATCAGGCTCCATCATACATTTTTGATTGATTGTGCTTTTTTGTAATTGTCTTGTATGTTGCAAGGAGAAGCTTCTTTGATGATTTGCATTACCCTCATCTGTGGGTATGAGGACAAATATTTAGAATGTCATAAGAGTTAGTGCTGATTTAATAAAGTCACAGTTGTAGATACTCTTTAAAGAACTATTACTTCACTAATGTTGAGTATTTAGCTGGAATTTTAGTAACAGGAAAACTTTCTCTCTTGTTGAGAAGGTCTTAAATATGTGAGAGAGCTATTGGTTACAGCCAAGCTGTGCAGGCTACTATTATACCCTTCAACTTATTGTGCCATACTGGTTGTTTTTGTGGTTCATAGTCTTCATACAGAGTAGAACTGTTTACTACTTCCTTCCTTTGCAAGCTTATATGGTACTTTCTGGTTCAAGGAAAGTTAATTATCAAAGGGGGATCTTACAGTTCACTTCCAGCTCTTTGGCGTTTGGGCCATATAGACAGAAATTCTTAATTATGATAAATATAATAAATATAGGGAGTCGCAGGACTTCAGCGACCACCTCTGCCCCCTGCCTGATAGGGGAGAGCTTCCCTCCAGGGCAGACTTCAGCCCAAGGACTCAGGGCAGGCTTCAGCCCCAGGACTCAGGGCAGGCTTCAGCCCCAAGACTCAGTGAGAGCTTCCCTCCAGGGCAGACTTCAGCCCAAGGACTCAGGGCAGGCCTCAGCCTCAGGAATCAGGCAGGACCAGCCAGGAGGTATAGACCTCAGGAAGTGCAGGAGAGTCCCAGCACTGCAGGGACAGGAGCCTCTCAGCTTCTGAGTGACAGAGCTGGATCAGCAACCACCTCTACCCCCTGCCTGCTAGGGGAGAGCTTCCCTCCAGGGCAGACTTCAGCCCAAGGACTCAGGGCGGACTTCAGCCCAAGGATTCAGGGCAGGCTTCAGCCCAAGGAATCAGGCAGGACCAGCCAGGAGGCATAGGCCTCAGGAAGTACAGGGGAGTTGCAGGACTGCAGGGACAGGAGCCTCTTAGCATCAGAGTGACAGAGCTGGATCAGCAACCACCTCTGCCCCCTGCCTGATAGGGGAGGTCTTCCCCCCAGGGCAGACTTCAACCCAAGGACTCAGGTGAGAGCTTCCCTCCAGGGTGGACTTCAGCCCAAGGACTCAGGGCAGGCCTCAGCCCCAGGAATCAGGCAGGACCAGCCAGGAGGCATAGGCCTCAGGAAGTGCAGGGGAGTCGCAGAACTACAGGGACAGGAGCCTCTCAGCTTCTGAGTGAAAGAGCTGGATCAGCAACCACCTCTGCCCCCTGCCTGCTAGGGGAGAGCTTCCCTCCAGGGCAGACTTCAGCCCAAGGACTCAGGCCAGACCAGCTGGGAGGCAAAGACTTCAGGAGTGGAAGGGGAGTTGCAGGGCAGCAAGGAAAGGTCAAGCTCTAAGACACCAAGAACTTCTAACACCAGAGATCAAGAGATGGCAAAAGGCAAACACAAGAATCCTACCAA
>JADRCD010188231.1:0-11469 GCA_019843815.1 Montemys delectorum
TATTCTGTAACTTGAGGTCACCCTAACTCTCTATGGCCAGGTACTCCTGCTTGGCAGACACATGCCAATTTAGCCACTGAAGTTTGGTGGTGGTACTGCTGAAGATCTGGGTCCTGGTGCTCTTGTATTCCCTAGGCAGACTAAACCCAGATGCCTGGGGTCCTAGATAGGACAGCCTTGTCTTCTTGGTGTTGAGATAAAAGCAAATGCAGGCATATGCTTCACTTGACAAACACTGAATGAAGCCACCACTGGCACTGAACTAGAGTGGTGAACAGAACAGTTCCACACAGTGACATCCTCCATGGGGCAAAGGAACCAGACCTCAGCACACAAACTGATAAGGAACTGAATCCTATGGAGAAAATAAACCAGGGCAGTGTGACAGGGGAAAGGGGTAGCCCTGGTGAGCAGCATGATAACAAAAGGCCTTTGGAGGATGGAGCCCACACACTGGGGTTGGGCCATCCCTGGAGGTGGGCACCTAAGACCTAGATAAAAGAGCAGTGTAAAGGCTGAGGCAGAAAGGGCACAGCACCGGTTCTCCAGGCATACTTGGAGCTTGGGAACAGTAAGACACCCCTTCTTTCTGTAAAGGTGACTGATGAGCTTCTGGAGGTCAAAGGAAGGCTACCCCTTAAGCAGACTAGTGTGGAAGCATCAGGTAGGCCTTACTGTGTGCCAGGCAGTAAGATGATGTGAAAATGTAAAGTCACCTTCCTTTTTTAAAAGACAGAGTTAATTTCACACACAGCTATGCTTTTGATGTTATGTTGATATGTGGTAGATTAAGTATCAAGAATCACATGGGGAATCACATGCATGGCATAGAACTCTTCATGTGATATTTGCAAAGACATATATACATACATATATGCACACACACACACATAACATAAGCAAACATTTCTAGAAGGACATGAAAGAAACAAAAAACTGTTCACATATTCTGGAGCAAAAGGGATTTCTTTACATTCTATCAAATCTTGTTGGATTAAAAATTATACACTTGCCGGGCGGTGGTGGTGCATGTCTTTAATCCCAGCACTTGGGAGGCAGAGGCAGGTGGATTTCTGAGTTTGAGGCCAGCCTGGTCTACAGTGTGAGTTCCAGGACAGCCAGGGCTACACAGAGAAACCCTGTCTTGAAAAACCAAAAAAAAAAAAAAAAAAAAAAAAAAAAAAAAAATATAAATAAAAAAAAAAATATATATATATATATATATATATATATATATATATACACACACACACACACACACACACACACACACACTTATGGTATATATGAAGTAAAGAAATCAAATTATGGTGAAAGCAGACTAAATCAGAGGTAGCCAAGGTGTTGGATTTGGACAGGCTGTCATGGCTTTTGTTGGTCCAAGATCAGTAATCACTTTTGAGAATATTTCATAATACTTGTAATTCAAGTTCTAGCCCTGAACATGGAAGTGTTAAGAGCAGAGGAGAGCCTGACCAGTTTTCTAAGTTTTCTAATCAAGAGAAGAGATTCATTCACCCCTACCTGGCCTGGCCCGGCAGCCCGTGGGACCTTGTTCATGTGGATATACTTAGAGCACTTTAGAGCAGGGAGGAGGCTGCTCTTCTTAAGCAGCAGTTCCTTCAGCCCTTAAACTTTCCACTGAGTTTCCCTTTGGGGGGAACGACAGGAGGCTGGACACAGGGCTGCAGAAACGGGAAGAGCTGCTCCCAGAAGGAAGCAGCAGAAGGCTTGTGGCACTAGGACTTCCTCACGGCTTCCACACATTATCTCCTAGTCATCTCAAATGAAGGAAGACATCGCTCACCCTCAGCTCTCATCACTAATTAGTCAAGTATTTCCAAAAAATTTCCAAGAAACATTGATTCTGAGAAGTTTCTTCACAAACTTAAGAGATGTCTGGAAAACCAAACCCAAGTGACGGAACAAAGAAGGGAAGGCCAAGACTGCGGGTTGGGTGTGTGCTTCCCGTGCTCTATGAAGCCTGAGCTTCTGAGAGGAAGGCCTCCAGCAGGCTCGGCAGAAAAGCCAGAAAGGAGGTCTGGCTTACCTGGCACCTTGTCTACCGATGCAAACACAGATCGTTGCACTGTGGGGTCACTGCTGCCTCTGCGGCACTGCTCATAGAAACGGAAAGGCAGGTGCTGGGAGGAGGAGGAGCAGAGTCCAAATCCTAGGACTTCTGTTGTCGGCTGGATTGGGAGGTCCAGAAGGGCTGTAAGCAAATGGCACCATAGTTAGTTCTTAGCACAGTAATGGGGACAGGAAGTTTGCTACGACTTGGGCAACAGGCCAGAGCGATACCAGCCTTGACAGCATGACCCTTGGGGAAACCAAACAGACAGCGTGAGGCGTGAGACTGGCAGGATGCCAGAGTCCCTAAGGAAGTTCAAACACAACTACACGAAGGAGGGCTCAGGCCAAGATGGCAGCGTTCTAAGTCTAGCTCTTTGGCCAATTTGTACCTAAAATCTGTAGAAAAGGCCCTTCCCAAAGGCTTGGCTTTGCATGCACTTTCAGATCCTAGAGCAAGTGAGGCCAAGTCTGCCTCCTAAGTTTGTGCACAGGCATACATGGACAGACAGACAGACAAAATATACAAATGAGTGATCTGCAGGACTCCTCCACAAAGATACCAAAATCTGTAATGAAGTCCCTTATAAAGAATAGCTTGTATCTGTGCATGACACACACATATCCTGTCTACTGATAATCATCTCTAGATGACTTATATTTAATATGATCAAAGTACTATGGAAGGAGTTCTTCCTATATTGTTCAGGGAGTAATCACAGAGAAAAAGTCAGCATAGGATCAACAAAGATACAGATTTTCCAGAGTTGTGTGTGCATATGTATATGGAGGTCAGAGGTCAATGCTGACCATCTTAAAAAGGTTTTTCTATATCTAGCTTGTGTGTGGTGTGTATCTGAGTGCATGTATATGTACTACACAGGCATCCTTGTATGCATGGCACATGTGAGGAGGTCAGAGGACAACTTGTAAGTCAGTTCTTTGTGTCTACCAGATTGGTTCTGGGATTGAACTCAGGTCATGAGCCTTGGTGGTAAGCACCGTTCCTTCCTGAGTTCCCTGCATGCCCTTTATCTTATTTTTGACATGGGTGTCTGGTTCACCCTCAAACCCACCAGTGGGCTAAACTAGCTAGACAACGAGCCCTCAGGTTCTCTGTGTTCATCCCTAGGTCTGGGGTTACAGTTGCATGCTGCCATACCTTGCTTTTACATGGATGCTGGGGAATCTAAACTCAAATCCTCATGGTTGGGCAGCAGCATTTTACTGACTGAGCTGCTGCCCCAGCCCTAGTTCCGAGTTTTTAATATCTGGGTGGTGGAATCTTGCTAGAGATGCTTATAAGAATATGTGTACAAGGAAGCATATGTTTGTATTTATGAGTGTGTGCTTACACGTCACAGCTGTCATCTTCCCTTAAACAACTCTTGTGATATATTAGTTCAAAGTGGCTTTTCAAAATCAATTTAACAACTATCCAAGGCTAGCAGCCACTTTACAGTGCAATCCTCAGTTTTCAAATGAAGTACCTGGCCTTCATGCCAGCAGTGAGAAACTGCTTCACATTACAGGGGAAAGTCTGGGAATAAATCCTGAAGGAAGAGCTGAATGACTTAAGTCACGTTGCACATTACTAAATACTCCTTCGAGGATTCCGCAGGCCAGGCTTCAGCTACCTGAGAAATAAGAAAGGCGCGCAACTCTAGTGCACATCACAGAGGCACACACAGCATGGAACTGCGGAGCCAGAACTGAAGCACACCGAGAGCCTATTCTTCCTTTTTTCCTGGAGGGAATGCTCTTCCCCCCACTGGAATGGACATCCCCTTGGCAGCCACACTAGAGGGACTGTTTGGGCCTGAGCTGAAGGCACTAATAATTTCATTCATTTATTTGTATCTGTTTGTTTTTCATGCATTCATTCATTCATTTGTATCTTTTGTGAGTCTCACATAGCCCAGGCTGGTATTGAACTTAGTAGACAATGACCTTAAACTTGTAAGTCTTTTGCTTCTCCCTCTCAAGTGCTGGCATTATAGGCATGTGTCATTATAACTGGTTTGATATAGTGTTGGAGTAGGGCTCTGTACATACTAGGCAACCATTCCACCAACTGAGCCACAGCTTTAACCTGGGAGTCTTAAAGGAGAGGTTAGGACTCCCCTGCCTCACCCTGCCCCAGGACAATGCTGTGACTTCCATTTCATGACTTGAAGAAAAAACCTATTTCAGGGCTTTTACCAAGAAAGCCTGGGTGATGCAAACTCCACCATCCCTGTGAGGTGTGAATGACCCCTGAATTTAGTGTTGAGTGATGGCCGCACACCAAGAGATGATAAGGGAACAAAGAGAAGGGTGAAAAAAATTATGCATGAGGCCCTGGGCTTCATCCCCAGAGCTTAAACAAACAAAGAAATCTGAGTAGGAAGCTCTGTGGACTTGTTCTCTGTGTGACTAAAACTTTCCCCCGTACAATGGGAAGCTAAGGCCCAACTGATCTAAGAGTTGTCTGCACTTCTAAGATGACAGAGGGCAGTCACAATACTTTCTGACTATACCCTGGGTTACATCATGAAGAGGAGGTTCCAGCTGTCTCTCATTGCCTGCCACCTGTTTCTAGCCTCTTGTCTACTACAGAGGCCCCTTAACTTCCATGCAACCCTGGAAATTTTCTCCATTCCAAACACCTGGGAACCAGGGAAAGTCCCATTCTTTGAAGCATGATGAATCCTGATCCACTTGTGTCCTTGTCTTGGGACTTTTCTGGGTTAGTGTGAACTGGTGACAGCCCTGTGGTGGTGAGTCCCTGCTCTTGCGGTCACTCACCGGCTATCCTCTGCATCTTCGTGCGCCTGGCCTGGATTCGGCCCTTGGCCAGGCGCTGCTTGGCAATAATGCAGCGGATATGGTCGGAGAACACGAAGGTGGCCTGCAGGATGGGGAAGGGCTTAGAGTGTGGGCTGGAGGCAGGCTTGTGGATGGTGATGTTCAGGGCACGGCTGTCATCCTCCACTCCTGTTACCTGCATGTCCTGCATAGCGAGAAGGCAAAGGCAAAATGTTCATCAGGCCCAGGGGCTGATAAATTGAGGGGTATCAGTGGCTCATGTAGAAAGACACCAGCACTCTGAGTCTGCTTTTGTTCTGAAGGAGGCTAACTTAATTTCAAAGATTTAAGGATGATGCAGACCAGTACAGGCCTGTCAGGTGAGGGTCAGCACTGTTGGATGTATGGCTAATACTGCTTTCCATGAGGACCTGAGATGCCTAACCACAAGAGGTACACCAGCCTCTTCAAGGGCCACCACTGTCACAGCAGGCAACTTCCAATGATTCTTCCTTCTGGAAAACCAGAGGCCACAACTCCAAAGCCTGTTATCACCTAGTGTAGTGTTAAATACTACCTCCTTGTTTCTCTTCAAAATGGGCATTGTTCATGTCCTTTGGTACATCTTTGAGGACAGTTTCTGAGAAAGGGCCACTAGAACTGTTAGGCAGAGACTTCGGGCAAGCAGTGTGTGAAAGGGATAAAGACATTGACAAGGAATAAATGTGTAAGGACTGGTACCCATAAAGCCTCAGGATGGGTTCTGTGTCAAGTCTGTGCCCACAAAGGTTCAAGGGCACATGAGATAAAAGCATACCAGACAGAAGATGGACTCAAAGGTCAGCCATGCTAGAGGAGGTGGGAGCCACTGAAAAAGGCTCAGAAGGAAGGGGGCTGCTGTGCTCGGAGGCCACACACCTCTCCCTTTGGAAAGAATGCCTGCATCACAGGGCAGCCGCAGATGAGATGAGTTATTATGAATCTAAAAGCAGGGAGCTTCACAATAACAGTCTGACACACAGGAGCTGCTGGGAGAGAACCAAAAGAGGAGGCAGGGTGGGGGCGTATGGCTTCTACTGTCTGATAGGACACACATTAACCCGCTGAGAGAGAAAAACACTCTCCTGACTTTATGTTCTAAAGAAATTGGTGCACCTTGATAATAACATGCACAGGCCATCTACTGGGCAGTGTTTCACACTGGAGTCCCTTTGGGGTGAAAAAGATCCTCCTCCAGCCTCACTGAGAGGTAAGAGGGTCTGGAAAGAGAGGAGTCTGGAGAGGAGACAGGAGCAGTGGCTTCACGTACAGGTGCTCCCCACGGAGAGCAGGCAACAATTTGGCTGGCCACTGCTGTGGTGAGAAGGAATGAGATCAGCCTGAGCAGGGTCTTCTGGAAACCAGAGCAGAGCAGCAAGGAAATGGGACTTCCTCGAAGTAGGGGGGGAGCCCCAGGCTGGGATAGGTTCATGGCCATTTAGGGACAGGGCACAGTACAGATAGGAAGTGGAATCTGCTCTCCACTCTGGGATCTCTGTTTCATTCCCTCTGCAGCTAGAAACTACTCACCCATCACACTTATGAAGCTGTAGACAGAGCCCCAGCTGACATGTGGTGCTGTGCAGCCTGCTGTGCTTCAGAGGGTCAAGGAGGAGTGCTCATGAACTCCTGTGGTAACAGTGCTAGATGAAGTTGGCAGAAGCTATAAACTCTTAAAATAGCTGATTCCAACTTCTTGGGTATCTACCTAGGGAAATCCTGCCCAGGGGCATAAGGAAGTGGAACGCCACATTTACAGCAACATGCTTGAAAAGTTGGGATTATCAAGAGGGCTTTGGCTCAGCATGCCCTGCCATACAGCAGTTAAAAAAACCCCAGCAGGCAAGCACATACTAAAATGGCTAGATGCACTCCAAGAGAGGCTAGGAGAAAAGCCAAGTCTATGATATGGCCATGTGACAGCATAAGAATCTACGTATACCCTCAAACTCATGTACAGTTATCCTTTGGGAGCCAAAACCTATAGATGCTCAAATCCCTTACTTTAAGTGTACAGTAACTGTGTATAACCTACTCAAGCTTCCTGTAGACTCTAAATTCAGTCTAGATGGTGCATAAGACTTTATCCCATATATATGCTACATAAATAGCTGTTTAGAGACTAGAGAGTCAAAAGAAAGTCTGTACATGTTTATGGCAGACATATTTCTTGGTGAAGTTTTGTTTGTTTTTGAGACAGTGTCACTACGTAACCTTGGCTGGCCTGGGACTTGGTTTGTAGACCACATTTGCCTTAGACTCTGCTCATTTCTGCCTCCCAAGTACTAGGAATAAAGATGTACATCACCATTGCTGGTCTGTTTTGTTTTCTGAGACAGGGTCTCATGTAGCTCAGGCTAGCCTCTGACTCCTTAGGTAGCCAAGGCTGCCCTTAAATGTCTGATCATCTTGTCTTCACCTCCTAGCTTTTGGGACTATAGGCATGTATAATTATACCGAGTTGTATGTGCTGCTGGGAATGGAATCAAGGGCCTCATGCATGCTGGGTAAGCACTTCATATCAACTAGCTACAACCCCAGAATGCTGTCCTCATTCCCAACCCCCTTTTATTTTGAGACCAGGTCATGCTACATGAACCTACCTGTATGGTGTGGAACCTATTAAATAGACTGGTCTGTCTTTGAATTTGTGGATGTCATCCTGACTCTACTGCCTGAATGCTGAGATCATGTACAACTATGTGGTCCTTCCTCACTGAATTTGATTGACATTTCCATGGCTACATTAAAAAGCACTTGGCAGTGAAGCAGATCTGGAAGGACCAGCCTGGCAACGGGTTTTCTCCTGTAGGGGAGGAGAGGTGTTAAGATCAAGGTTTTGGTAAAGAGGACTTGGCTGTTCTCTGTGCAGTGCTCTGGCTTTGTGCACATACTTCTTGTGCCATTACAAGTGAGTATAAAACTGACATTTTGGCATGCATGTGTGCAGAGTGAGAAAACAGACTGGGGTTCTTAGACTCTTACCTGCAGAAGGCCAGCAAACTTGACCACTCCCCAGCCCAGTCTGGACACATCAGGCTCCACCAGGCTCATCTGGTAAATGTCCACAGCCAGGAACCGCTGGACCATACCGCCGTCCTTGGTGATGACTGTGCATGCGATCAAGTCGCTGTTATCTGGGAGCAGAGAGCGGAGAGTGGAGAGCAGAATAAGGCCTAGCTCAGCTGTCAGCTTTCTTCACATATACAACTGGGTTTGGATGCCTCTTCAGCCAATTCTGCTAGGAGAGTTTCTTCGACTCTTTAAGCCTCCCATTCAGTGTGTTCTCAAAGCAATCCTGATTGCTTTGAGACTGATACAAAGCACACAAACCATTAGGTATTGTATACATACTATAGTGTGAAAATAGCTAACAGCTGAGTTGGGGTAGAAGCATCTGGAATGCATGAGGCTGGGGTTCTATCCCTAGGACCAGAACCACTACCACCACCCAGCAGCACATCCCAGGAACACTGCAGTGTTTCTTTTAGACCAAAGGTAGTTTACAGATATGATGATGGTTTTTGCTCATGTGAAGACAGGAAAACAAGATCCCGTGTTCCCTACAACAGCACCATAAGTCCTCGATTCAGTGTCTGGCGACTTAAACCCAGCACTGAACTAGGTGGACACTGAACTAGATGGAGTGTGACCATCTGCCACGCTCTTGAGCCTTCTGAACCGTGGCTCTCTAGCTGTACAATGAAAAGCAGATCCCTTACCTCAGGGTACTTGGTACAGAAAATAGGGGCTGCTAGGAAGGTACTCATATGAAGCAGTACACACAGGGCTCCTGAGCACATCCCAGGTCCCTTTTCTGCTTGACATTTATACTCAGACCTGCTTTATTTAGCACCTGCCTCAATGACTCTGAAGTTACCTGACATCACAAGCCATAACTCACACCTGTAGTCCAGTCTGAGTTCTGCCCAGTGACACCTTTCATTTATGTTTTCAATGAGATTAGCCAAACCAAGAAAAACCACAAATGTCCCAAAATGGGGGAATAATTTGACCCTGTCTGTTTTCCATCAGATGTAAAGTTATAAACCCATATAACAACACTAAACTAAACTAAGCTCTGAACAATGGCTGTCTTTGAGGAGCAAATAGGAATGGAGTTGGGGGGGTGGGTGGGCTGGGAGGACTAAAATCAATGGAAGAATTTTCATTTAAAAATCACTGCTTTTATTAGATTTATTTAGTTATGTGTGTGCATGTACACTCATCTCACATGTGTGTTAAGGCCAGAGGATGACCTGAGGGAGTTAGTTCTTTCCTTCCACGGTGTGGGCTCTGAGAATTGATCATAGGTCTTCAGGGCTTAGCTGCAAGTGCTTTTATCCACTCAGCCATGTTGCCAGACCCTTGTTTATTTTTGAGAAACTATTTAGCAATAACTAACCTGGAATTTGCTTTGTAGACCAGGCTGGCCCCAAAATCATGGAGATCTACCAGCCTATGCCTTCCAAAAGCTGAGATTAAAGGCATGGACTACCATGCCTGAGCATGTTTTTATTACATGTACCACACAGTATTACTTGAAATTACTTTTAAATGAGAGATGTGCTTTTGAAAAGCAACAACAACAATATAAAATTAAGGTAAAAAATTGTATTGAGTCTGGAGATGTAGCTCAGTGGTAGAGTACTTGCCTAGCAAGCACAAGGTGGTAGGTTTGACTCCTGCTAGGACACATGTACATAAACTGTGCTCATGTGAGGCTAGAGTTCAAGGGCAGAGTTTGTTGAGTATGTGTAAGGTTCTGTCCAGGTTTGGGTATGATTACCACCCCTCCGATGCGGGCTAAAACTTTTTACAAGCTATGACAGTGGGAAACATTACAATTTGAAATAAAAAAAAAAGAGGGTAGAAAATACAGTTTCATGATTTTGAGATGTGAGAAAAGTATCTCTACAGAGAATTATGTCTACTCACCCAGGGAAAAGTAACAAAGGGGATACATTCTAGCTCCAAACACAGATGGCAACAAACTTGGACTTGAGTATTGTCTAAAGTGCACTCTGCCCCACACATGTTTGCCACTTTCCAAATGGCCTGACTACAAGCGGGGAATTTCCCCCTTCTCTCTCTTTAGGCCACCATAATATAATAGTTTCTGTGGGATCTTTGAGGTATAAATTGCCTGAAAACCTAGCTTCTGTGTGAATGTATCCAGAATGTTCTCCCTGTTTTTTGTTTTGTTTTGTTTTTTCTGCATATTATGATGATCCTTTTATTTTTTATTTTTATTTTTTTTATTTTTTATTTTTTTCAAGACAGGCTTTCTCTGTGTAGCCCCAGCTGTCCTGGAACTCACTCTGTAGCCCAGGCTGGTCTCGAACTCAGAAATCTGCCTGCCTCTCCCTCCTAAGTGCTGGGATTAAAGGCTCTTATTTTGGGCTGTGGTACAAGCCCAAAATAAGAACACTTTTTAGACATTGGATTTCATTGTAATAAGGCTGTACTTCAATGGCCCTCACATCACCAAAGGATTTTACCTCCATCGTAGCTAAGCTGAGAGTTGACAGTTCTGCTGCACCAAGGAATGAATTGTAGGCACGATTTTTGGATGCAGACTTCCTGCTATGGTCAAAGCTATTTGACTTGAGTGAGTGACTTTATTCTCAGCCCACAGAGAACAGGTTACATTCATTTAAGAAATAGTATATGTATTAAGATGGTCTGTCCATAAAGTCATTCACCAACTGTTTCAATAAACAATGGTTCTGCTTGGAGGGTGGCACAGACATTAGGTGAGGGTAAGAATTTGGTTCATTGGCTGTGATAATTTGGAAAAGCATTCATCTCAGAGAAAGAGTAACTTATAAAGTCCTCTTCTTCAAACTTGATACAAGAGTTACAAACGTCAAGCAAAGCATTCAGTCTCTTTGTTATTGTCTTACAAGCAACCTCCCTAGTTAATTGTCTATGTTTCTTTTGGGTATATAAATACTTTTGAAATATATAAGCTGTTCTGAAAACCATAGTATAGTGTAAAAACATGAAATAAACAATACTACTAATAGAGAGGCTGAGATAGGAGAAGCAAGATCTCAAGACCATAGTGTTGTACATGGCAAGACATTGTCACGAACAAACAAGCTGAAAGTGTATATGGATTGTATAATATTGGACCTATTTCTCCAATTACTAAATTAGAGAGACCATTGGATGACAGTCAATAAATTTCTAATTCCTCATATTTTTGGATTTCAATCAATTAGGATATGTTGGTAATATTAATTTTTAATATTAAGATAGTAAGAAAAAGTAATTGTCACTTCCCGTTGTTTTTGTTGTAAGAGGTGGAATTAGGGTTGTGTGGATTTGTTGAAAGATTACTTTCTTGTTTCTTCTAGGGTGTAGTTTTGCTCCTTATGTTGATGTTTTCCAACCATTATCCTTTGTAGGACTGGATTTGTGGAAAGATATTGTGTAAATTTTGTTTTGTCATGGAATATCTTGTTTTCTCCATCTATGTAAATTGAGAGTTTTGCTGGGTATAGTAGCCTGGGCTGGCATTTGTGTTCTTGTAGGGTCTGTATGACATCTGCCCAGGATCTTCTA
>JADRCD010188233.1:0-10000 GCA_019843815.1 Montemys delectorum
GCTAGACATTTAGAAACCAGCTCCCTCCAGTGAAAGAACTCAGTGTCGCTGATCTGGGTGGGTGGAAGGATGAAGATGCTGTAACAATGGCTCTCGTACTTTGCTGCCCCTTGAGGTCACATGGTAACTGGTGCCAGGTACCCTGACTTAACAGATGAGATTACGACCTGGATGCTGTGTCTCTAAAGTCCTATAGTCGATTAAGGAAAACTACTGATTGAGATAACACTTCAAGTATTATTTACAGGAATCAATCCACAAAAACATTCTGCCTATTCTAAGAAAATACCAACCTAAAGCCAAGTACACTGTTTAGTAGTGCTGAACAAAAGAAATTTAACATCTGTTATGTCTTTCTTTCTGTAATAAACGGTTCTTAAACAAATCACAGTTTCAACTACTCATAATATATATTTTTATTATGACAAAAGATACAAAAAGTTAGCGTTATCAAAGAAGAAAAGCCCAAGGGCAGGTCCTCCCACCCAGAGAATGCAGCCCAGATATTCAACCTGCATGTCCACCCTAAAAATGTCTTCCTCAATTTACTTAGCCTACCCATTTCTTGGCATAAGCCCTTTGCAGTCCAAACCTTCATTCTCACAGATGATGGTCCAGGCTCCTAGTCAGCACACAGGTCCTGGATTGCCTACCTCTTTGTTAACAACCCCAAAGCACTTCTCACATTTCACCATTATCTAACACTAAGTCACAATATAACAAGCATACCATTTCATGTTAAATTTTGCATTTCCTTAACCAGACTATTAGCTTAAGTAAGGAAAAGCACTGGGCTTTTGTTTTGGTTTTCACAACTGCAAAAACTTAAAGAGGTGGCCTACCTAAGGAGCTTTTTAAAAAACTGCTCATGACCTTTGGTAGTGCCACTACAATGGCTCAGCTCAGCTCCGACTCGGGCACCTTAGTGTATTTAGTGCACTCTCTGCTCCACAGTTGGGAACAGTCACTGGAGTATGCACAGCGCTAGGCCTTTGGGCATGCCTAGCCCATGAATGTACTTAGAGTGCACTGCAGTGCACAGCTGAGGACAAGGACAGCTACCCTGGATAGGGCAGGAGTCCCCAGAACAAGCGCCTGCATTCAGAAGGAAGCTGACTAAGTCAGTGTTTCTTCTGGCTTAAGACTGTCTGGGTCAAAAAATTCTAACACCTGACATACAAGAGAAAAATGAACAAAGGCATTGAGAATTTCACAAAGGATTGTATAAAGTAATTAAGACAACACAAGGAAAAAAAAAGGAAACACCAGAAAAAACGCTTACTTTAAAAAAACAAAAAAGATATTTACCTTCAAATGTTTTTTGACAAGCAGGAGAATTTCCAGCAATTCAACTGATTTTATCGTTTCTATTTCCAAATTGAGAAGGCACAGAGCTAATACAGATGGCTACAAAAAATAAACAAACATTAGGGAAAAAAAATCAAAATAGGATCTGCAAGACATGTAAACAAGACACAGACTCACTTTTGCTTTTGAGAAGACAAGTCGGCAGTTGCAAGCTTTCAGCTGAGCTTCTAGTTTATCGAGGCTGAGAATTTCCTTCCTGTACAAAGCAAAGGAGAAAGATTAAACCTTCAGAAAAGTTACTTGACTTCTAAGGACTTAAATCCAAGTTGAAAATCCGGACAGGAAGTCCATCAATTTGTTGGCCATCTAATTTCCTCCCAATGGTGGCAGCTGCGCTGAAGGCCTGGGGTTGCTCTGCTGAGCCGCACTCACCTCTCCGAAGTGTGACAAAATACAATCGCGTGGTATAAGTGCAAGAAATTTAAGGCAGTGGTAGCTTCCAGCTCGTAGTGCAGCTTCTCGGAGATGATTTTCTCCATGCGTTGAATGTCGGACGCTGTGCATTTACACTGACTGATCCGGATCACGTCGTGTGTGGGGGGGACGGCACCTTCTTCCTCTGCCAGTCTGGCTGCCAGCAAGAAGCAGCAGACGCCAATGCAGGGCAGGTGTTTCGGTTTCACCTAGAAAGCAGAACACAAGGAACCAGTCATGCTTTGATTTGGCAACAACAGACGCTTGAGATAATGTCCTGCTGCTTCTCTTAGATGCACTCTCCTTTACCCACAATCATTTTTATATTTTAGACCACCATAAACTCTTTAACAAGAAAAAATGGCTGTATAAGCATTTATTAAGTTTAAATGCAGATTGAAAAAAAAAAAATCCCAAAGCTGGTTTAAAAGCTTGCTTACTGGCACTGAATTATAGTTTCCTGACTTAGTAAAACTGAGAATAGTACTTCTTCCCTCAAAATAACCCTCTGAACACACACTCATGAACACATACCAGACGCACTCTCCTGCTTGGATAAAGGGAAACTACTCTGCATCTTCTTTTTGTCAAAACTCTACCATGACGTGATGCAACCTTGCCCAGAAGCGCCCCCATTCACTCTGCAGGGTGAAGGACATGCATAGATCTGCCTGGACAGATGGCTGCCCTTTTCTTTTCAGGGCCCTAAAAAGTGACCCAGCAGCTGACAGCAATCCTATTGGCCAGAGAATTCCCATGTTTTTAACAGTTGCTGCTGACTATTAATAAGACTGTGGCTGCCTGCTTTGAAGGGCTGACAGGAAGGGAGCAAGTCAACTCTAGCATAATTTTATACTTTGTCCTGCTTCAGTGTTAAAATCAAGCAGGCTCCAAGGGAAACATGATAACAAATGAAAATGTCACACACACAAACACACACACACACACACACACACACACACTCACACACTCACACACACCCCACAGTGTTTTATTTTTATAAAAAGTCTAGCTTTCCTCTCAGTTTGGGCACTTTTATAAATGAGCCTGTAACAAATATTATGATATTTTTCACAAAGTGAATTTTAATTAATTCTTCTCCCCTCCCCAAGTCCCTGCAAGCCCATATACTGAGTGCTTATAGCACAGTGGGCTTCCTGTGACGTCTTTCAAGAGAACAGATTTAAGAGGTGCAGCAAAACCTTATTGAAGATGCAGAAGTACAGTTTTTCAGTCTCTCTGGAGTGAATGATCACACTTCTGATTACTTTAAAAAGTTTGTGATCAGGAGGCTTCATTACATTTCACTTGACAAACACTACTGAGACCTGTATGTGTTGGACACTGTGCTGGACACTGGCCGTCGAAAACATGTCAATTGGTCAGAAGTGGAAGCACACACGTTTGACCTCAGTACTTGGGAAGGGGAAGCAGAGGCAAGCAGAACTCTGAGGTTCAAGGCCAGCTAAGTCTACAGAGCTAGTTCCAGGACAATCAGAGCTACATAGAGAAACCTTGTCTCAAAAAAATAAATACATGAATAAATAAAATAAAGATATAAAATATAATGTAGATTTTATAAAAAGCAATTAAATACCTTCATAAGGGCCAAGAATCTATCCAAAATATTGACAGCCAGAACAAAAGTTTCAGTGCCAGATCCAAAAAAGTTAGTTAAACTTCTTAAATCTTCTACTTTGGCATTTCTCAGTCGTGAACACAAAGTGTTATCATTCTGAAATTAAAAACCAAGAATCAAAGTTTATTTTCTTAGAATGGAATAGAGAGGTTCAAAAACTACTCGCTTCAGCTTTCACCACTGTACTCGTGACCTCCCACAGCTATCAGTATACAGTCAGATATAATAGATAAATCCCTGCTTTTAAAATTTGTCCAATATAGAACTTTAGCGACTCAATATAAGATGAAGTGTTGCCCCGCTCCAGGCAGTTACAGTGCAGTGTGGGGTCCTTGATGAGGTTTCTGTGTTCTAACATAATTTAAGATCCTATTTGAAATAATCCCTAGGAATTTCCCACCACCAGAAGAAATGCCTCTACAGTACACTTGGTATAACTTCCACATTCACTTAAAACAAAAGCATAACCCAGTGCAGTTTCAGGTTTTTCTTAGTACAGGGAGGCCAATTTGGGATTTAACTTTGTAGCCTTTGGTACTGATTCAACCGAGGAAAAGCAAAAAGTTACCTTCCCCCAAGTCCTCTCAATTCTCAAATTTACCTCTGGGGTAGCCTCCATCAAGGTCAACCCTTTTTCTCGAGGTTGGTATCGCTGTTCTTGTTCCAGGTAGAAGTTCAACAATCCGAAAAGCTGAACCCCTTCGCCACCTGCCAAGTGCTCGGCCCCCAAATCCTTCATCTGCAGCAAATACACCGCGCGGCCGGTTAAGAATATAATCCGGATATGAAGGGAGTGAGGGCAGAAAGAGTTGGCCGCGATCCCTCCAGCTAGGGGCGCCCCAGATCACGCAAGCCAGAACCGGGTGAGGGGGGATCGGTCACGTCGGCCAGCCTCAGGGGAATCCTCCCCTAAAGACGAGGAGGCGTGGCATGTGGGGGGGTGGGGAAGGATCTCGGTCACCTCCGCTGGCCAGGCTGGTTCTGACCAGCTCTGTGGCCAACAGCGTTTGACAAACAGCCAAAGTGTCCAAGGAGCGTAATGTCCCCTGCTGTCCGAATCACCTGGACAGCCCAGCAGGGACGTCTGCCTAGACTCTAGGCTCTAGAGGAAAGCGGGGGACCGGAAGACTGAAGCCACCGAAGCGGGTTCTGGGGCGGGGCGTTGCACAATAGGAGAGAAGGGAGGGGGAGTCTCGAGACTGAACAAAGAACTGGAAGGAGGCGGCTTCGGAGCCCCGCCCCGGGAGCCTGTCGCGGAGCCCACCTCCAAGCTGCCCCCCTCAGCTTCTGCAGCTTGGACGAACCCCGCAACTCGAGACAGGGCTGCCTACTAGCTTGGGGGATGCTAGGGGCACAGGGGGACCCAGTCCAGTACGCCCGCGCCGAGCAGGAGTCTAATACTTCGGCTCCGTAATGGTGCGGAGCCCCGGGGCTGTCAACCCCGGTATGGCCTCAGAACGTCCCGGAACCCCTGTCAGTCCCTCGGTTGCGGCTGGGGCACTCCACCATCATAGCAAACCGCGATCCAGACCCGGAGCCACGAAACCCGGAGCCACCCGGGAGGCCCACTCACCGTGTCGGCCCCGGCGTCGCGGACCGGCGCGGCGGGGGCGTCCGGACCCCGTCTCCGAGCTCCGGGACCAGCCTCCTCAGCGGCGGCGCCCCGAGACCCGCATCCGACCTCCCCGCCGCCGCCCGGCCTCACAGCCCCGGCTGTCTCACTGCCCCGGCTGCATCCTGCTCCTCAGCGGGCCGCTGCGCCCGCCCTGCACCGCCTCGCACCGCCACCGCCTCCTCCGGGCTCCCGCAGCCTCCGGAGCTGAGCAAACCCCTTGTTTTTGTTTTGAGTCTGCGACGCCCCCCGAGGGGCGGGGCGCGTGACTCCGCGCGGAGGGATCCTCTCTCGCGCTCCCGGTGGATCTGAGTTAAAGAGTCCCCGCTCCGAGCCTCGGTTCCCAGCCTCTCTTACCCCGTTCCGTTCCTCCTTGGCCTTGCCGAGCCAGGATCTAGGGTGGGGAGTGGAATCTGGATCCCAGACTCATTTCAGAATGGAACGGGAAGGGGGCAAAGATGAGCGAGCCGACCGGAGAGCGGAAGGAGACCGCTTCTGGACGCCTCACACCTTTTAAAGGTCCCCGATTTGTTTTGTTTTCGCTGTTTTGAAAAGTCCGCCCAAAGTAGCGGGCTCCCTGATTGGACACGGGTGGGGCAAGCCGACTGCTGAGGACTTGATTTAATCTCGAATCTGGATTGGCTGGACGATTGGCTGTTGCGTCCTCTGATTGGCTCTCATTATATCCCGAGTCTCTTATCTTCTTCGGGGGCCTTAGCAACTCCGGGGTCTGGATTGCGCATGCTTGGGTAGGTGGCATTTTGTGGCGCTCGGTTACGTGCCGGGGTCCACAGCTGCCGACGAGCTCTAGTTCAGTCTAGGCAAGGCCCGAGACTGTCGTCTTCGGCCACACCCCCGAAAATCTGAGGTCGCCTAACTCTGTAACAGCGTTTCTACGAGTGCAGAAGGGCGTCCTGAGCTCCTTAGTTGTACCACCCCGGTGTATTTTGCAATAAGCAATCAAGCTATACCTTTCCAAGATAATTTATTTAAAAAAAAAAAATCTGACTCAGGAAAGAGGAAAAAAAAAAAGCTAGATTCAACTAGTTGGTTACCACAGCTGAATTGCTGAAGTTGGGCGGTGGGTAGTAGAGACTGCGTTATAGAATTGTTAATGCATTTGTACACCTTGGAATTTTTTTCCATAATAAAAAGTTCAAAGGAGGGACCTTTCAATAAAAACTGCAGATTGATGAGGGTATATAAATATCTAATAGGTATAATAGTGTGCTTCTAGAGGTTATGGTTGTACTGTTTGCTTTCGGTTTTAATGAAGGCTCCCACAGCCGCTTAGTTCTTGATCGCCCATAAATGATCATTTATTGTCTTATAATTAACGTTGTTATTAAGCTGACACCTCTCCTAAGGCAGAGCAAAAACCAAACCAACTAGATGCCTTAGGCAGGGCTAACTTTCACACGGAGTGGAGTATCTGTCAGGAGGTAAGAAAAGTCCCTACGTTGTTTTGGTTTTATTTGTTTGTTTTATTTTCTATTTCCTCAGATCTCTACTTCCTACCAAACGTGCAAATCGGTAGCTTAGCGCCTTCATGAATTCTAAACAGCTATCCTCTCGGAAATGAGTTTTTTGCTCTTATGTGTGTTTTCTGTGAGTCACTTTGGAGCTTATAAACTACTAGAGGGCACATAGTACAGCTTTTAACAGCTGAAGAATTACTCAAATAGATGGCTTTGTGTATTAGCTGGAAAGAGACTCAAACATCTGTTTGGAGCACAGAGCAGCAGACGAAGAGAATGCCAAAGGGCCAGCTAGCACTCCTGTTTCAGAGGGGTGTGGCCTTCTTGGTTTTAGAACATAAAATACAATTAGCATACCACTTATAAATGATTTACAGGTTACATAATTTTATTCAAGGTGTGGTTGATCTTTTAAGCATTATTTAAATTACTACTTTAGTGACGTACATGAAAGTCCATGCCAATAAATGCACACAGCAATCAGCAACTATTTTAGAGAATGGAGCTATGGTTAAAGTTCAGACATACATCTTGCAACAGGGGAAGCTAACAGGGTTCACAGAGAGAAAGAAGCAACCAAATGATTAAATGCATGAGAGAAGTTTAGGAGCCAAACATGAAGACTGGGGAGAGCTTTGTTTTTCAATGGGCAAAGGTAGAAAAAGGAGCCCGGGCTATAAAATAAGTGATGTGAAAGAGGAAGTGTAAAAGAATGTGGCAGGGGATTTTATAAATAACATACTGTATGAGACAGAAAGGAAGAGAGCCAGCCAAGTGTGATGGCTCACATCTGCAAACCCAGCACTTGGGAGGCTGAGGAAGGGGGATTGCTGTGAGTTCAAGGCTAGCCTAGGCTACTGAGGGAGACCTCATTAGGAGGGGGAGAAGAGAAAGATCTAGAAATTATCCTTGTTTTTAGCTCACTAGAGGGTATGAAGTTATACAAAACATATGCTAATTTTTACATGATGTGAACAGCCCTGTAGAATGAGATGCTTTACACTGGTGAATTCACTGCTCAGCATGAAAGAAACTAACTTTCCACGTCCATCCATTTAACTCGTTTATATTAAAAGACAGCAATTCTTTAAAAGACTGGACCCAATTGCAACCTCTGGAAAATTATGATTTTCCAGGAAATGAGAAGAACTGCTCTGATTTTCTCTTTGCTAAGCATCTTTGTCTGTCTGTCTGCCTGTCTGTCTCTGTCTCTCTGCCTCTCTATATCTATCTCTCTGTTTCTCTGTCTCTCCCTCCCTGTCTCTCTCCCTCTCTCTTAAATGAGCTTTCTGCAGACTGGTCTCATCCTTAGCTCCTCGGCTAGCTGTACCAGACCTGTAGGTGCTGTTTTTTAACATAAGACATTCTTCCTGTGCTGAACCCATTAGGTTCATCTTGCCATTTCCTGAGCAATTCTTGAAGACCACAGTCCTAGACAATCACCTATATAAAATAAGGAAATCAAAACTCTTTCAGTACCCAAAAAAGATAGAGGGAATTCCCTTTATTAGACAATGCTGGGCCTTCTTCAGCACAGTGATGGGGTGTGGTAGTGAGCAAGAAGAACTTGGCGCAGGCAAACTGCCACTATGAAGGATTTACTAATAACCTTCCTTAGGACATATTAAGTTATAGAAAGTAGAATTTATCTAAAGGAGTGCTGCCTCCAGTATGATGGGGAGATAGTAATGTAGTAACCAGGCTTGTTAGAAACTGAAACAAAGAAAACTTTGTTCCATAACTGAAGTTAAGGGTTGCTGTGAAAGTCTCTGCTAATGTTTGTTCACCGAGATTGACCTCCAGTGAGGCTCCATTTCCACCACTAAAGGAGATGAACCCTGACTTTCAACTGGCTATTAGGACCATCGTCATATCAAAGACCACACCTCTAAAGGGCAGATCAAGGCAGCAGAACAGGGTCACAACCACTGTAAGCCCCCTGTGCTCTTATCAGAAAAGGCAAGATAACCCTGCGTAACAGCTGTTTGAAAATAACAACACTGGTATACTTAAATAATTCTGACAATATCTGTGCAGGGTAAATCTCCTGTCTGACCCAGTGGCCAGACTTGCAGTCTCCTGTCTCTGTTCAAAGTATAACTTGGGACCTGGAAAACATTTAAGAATGACAACTTATGTGGAATGCACATGTCTAAGGTATATATAAGCTAGTTAAAATCTTTTATTTTTGGTTGACTCCTCTTTGAGCAATAGCCAGAGCCAGGACCTCACTATACTAGAGGGTTTTGGGTTTTTTTTTTAAACCTTATTAATTTTCAAATGTGTAGGGTGATTTCTCACTGGGAAGGTATATTAGTTCTATAACTCTAGATTAGGTTAGTTCTATAGCTCTAGATTAGGTGGTGCATTATCAGCAACGGCCCATCTGAAGGCATGACATAGAACTGAGAGGCTGAAACCAGAAGGTGAGAACCAGACTAGAGACAGCAGCAGCAGCCACTCAACAACAAAGCCAGCGTGTCGCCCATTCTTGACTCTGAAGGCTGCCCTTCAAACAGCCTGAAGCCAGCTTCTAACCAAAAAAGAAAACTGGATGTCCCAAAGGGCTGCTTCAAGGCTCCTCTAATTGAGTCATAGCTGAGCATCTCTAGACTGAATGAGGGCATCTGAATTCTTATAGCTTTCCAAATAGCATCTTTCTTCTCAGAAATAATGGCTCGTGCCAGTAGTGGTAGCACATGCCTATAATCCAGGGGTGGGGAGGCAGGAAGATCAGGGGTCAATGATCATCTTTACGTATGTAACGTATGTAATGACTCTGACGCCAGCAAATCTCAACCGCTTCAGCAAACACATTGGAGGATTTCTGCGACGCTGCTGATGGAATCTGAGGACTTGCATGCTTTGGGCTAGGGTTCCAACATCAAGGCCCATCTCCAAACCCTGTACTACAGGCATTTAATGAATATACACTAAGAGTTCAGAAATACAAAAGTAAGTAAAAGAAGGTCCAAGGTTCAGTCTTAAAAAGCTACATCAGGCAGAAGTGCTGCCCCAGGTACCAGGATAGCTTTGAGTTCTAGTTTTCCTACCCACTAGAGATGCTACCTTCTATAGCTCACTTTGTCCCAAACGTCAGCTTTCTAATGTAAGGGGTGGGGAGGGGGGAAGAGGATGATAGTTATCACTACTTCATTCATAGAAGCAATTTGCCTGCACAATGACTTATTAAGATTTTTCATGGTGTTTACCAAAGAATCATGGTTAACCTCAAAGAAATCTGATGTGAAGCAGTCCTGGAAGTAAAGAGAACCTTAGGACCCAGGTGACGTACTGAAGGTTCTATGTGTCCCTCCCCATGCCCTTGCTCTTCTGGCTCCAGGCCCAGCTCCTTTCTGCATTGAAAATGGTTGCAGACCAAACTTCCTGTTTAGATTAACTCTGGCTAGCAGAAGCCACAAAGGAGACAGGAATGTCTGTCCCAGAAAGAGAGACAAACAGGGCACTTATATCCCAAGCCAGGGCACC
>JADRCD010188236.1:4307-25071 GCA_019843815.1 Montemys delectorum
GTGATAACTCCAGCCTGTGTCAAGTTGACACACAAAACTAGCCAGTATAGTGGCCTAGATCCAGCACCTGCCTGGTTGGTAGCCTAGGCTCTATAATCCCCCCTGGTTCTAGGTTAGTTGACTCTGAGGGTTTTTTGTGGTATGCTTGACCCCTCCAATTTGCTCACTTCTAGCCTCAGTTCTTCCATAAGATTCTGAGGGCTCCCCCTGATGTTTGTCTGTGTGTCTGCATTTCCTTCCATCTGCTGCTGGATGAAGCCTCGTGGGAGACAGTTATTTTAGTTTGCTATCTGCAAACATAGCCGAGGATAATCAATAGTGTTAGAGGTTGACTGTCTCACATGGGATGGGTCTCAAGTTAAGGCAGTCGTTGGTTGGCTGTTCCCTCAGTATCTGCTCCATCTTTATCCCTGCATATCTTGTAGGCAAGACAAATTTTGGGTTGAAGGTTTTGTTGGTGGATTGATGTCCCTCTCCCTCCTCTCGAAGTCCTGCCTGGCTACAGGAGGTGGCCACTTCAGTCCCTATACCCCCCTATGGTAGGATTCCCATCTAGGTTCACCCTCCACAGAATTCCTGTAACCTCTCCCATCTCAGGCCTCCCAGCTAGTCACCAGAGATGTTCCCCAATTCTCCCCACTCCACTGATTTCTATTCTCGTTCCTAGCCCTCTCTGGATGGAGAGAGAAAACTGGGTAAGGGAGGAGCTGTGGAAGGGAATGGGGATGGTAATCAGGTGTGTGGAGAGGGGAGACAACTTTGTTTCTATTATTAAATAGTTTTAGAAAAAAAATGGATGTTGTTGTTAAATGGCCTTTTCGCCCCTGGAGAGCCTCTTTTCCAAGGGTCTCTAACACAGTTTATATTATCCATGGGAGAAGTGTCTAAGAGAAGACCAAAGAAATGATTCCATCCTAGTGCAGTGGATTTGTTGGACTGCTTTCAGGAGCATGGGTTAGGGGTTAGTTATTATAACACGAATGGCTGAAGGGCTGACACATTACTGAAGGGCCCACTCCAACATGGGTGACTCTTCATAAAAACTGCATACCTTAAAGTCTGCCCAACGTTTAGACATCTCTACCAGAGCCTGCTCTCCAGCAGCTGTTTACTGCTTTTAGAACCTTAGGCAGGAGTGTGGAACTCTTGAGATTTTTTAAACTTTCTTATATTCTTGAGTTTTATAAGCCTCAGAACAGAGTGCTTCAGCTAAGAGGATAACTAGATCCCTAGAGGACTGAGAATCCCCATGACCTTCTATGTCAAGTATAGCCTCCTCAACCATCAATATCCAGCAAGCAATGGTACGCTTGATGAAACTACATGCATTATCGCTCCAAGTCCATAGTTCGTATTAAGATTCACTCTTGACTGCAAGTGTTTTGTGGATTTTGTGGGTGAATACAGGATCACGCAAAGTAGCTTCACTGAGGTAAAACCGTAATGCTCTACTTAAAAAAAAAAATCTTTGTCTAAACCTTTTCACTGTTTCACCTCTTTCATACAGATGCTCTCTGTGATGGTTTGAATATGCTTGGCCCAGGGAGTGGCATGATGAGAAGGTGTGGCTTTGTTGGAGTAGGTGTGTCCTTGTTGGAGAAAGTGTGTCACTGTGAGGATGGGTAATGAGACCCCCCTCCTAACCATGTGGGAGTCAGTCTTCTGTTTGCCTTCAGAACAAGATGTAGAACTCTCAGCTACTCCAGTGCTATGTCTGCCTGCCTGGACATCTTTCTTGATATGGTTACAATGGACTGAATCTTTCAACCTGTAAGCCAGGCCCAATTAAATCTTGTCCTTTATAAGAGTTGTCATGGTCATGGTATCTCTTCACAGCAATGAAACCCTAACTGAGACACTCCCTAATTTATAGTAAGAGGTCATCCCAATAAACACACTGTAAAGTAACAACCCATAAGATGAAAATGCATTTAATATTGTCTAATCTATTCAGAGTCACCTATTCTTAGTGTACTGAGAACATTTAGACTTGCCAAAAGGTGAGCATTGTTGAAGAATATTGTGGTGCAAAGCACTTGACTGGAAAAAGATCAAAGCAAAGCTCCTGTTGAATGCATATCCCTTTTGCACTGTTTTAAGGGAAAAATAACCACATGAGCAAAATCACAAATTGAAGACAATCTGCTGTTAGAATCACACAGTTCCTTATCCTTTCCAATTGGCTCTATCCAGGTAGCAGTGATATACCAGTTTCCTCCATGTTTCTCTGTGGCTTAATACCCCACTTTCTTTTTAGCATGCAATATTAGTCTGTCATCTGAATCTACTATAATTTATTTATTCATTCACTGTTGAAGAATATCTTGGTTGATTTAAGGATTGGGAAAATGCAAATAGATCTGCTAAAAATACCTGTATGCAGGTTTTTGTATGGACATAAATTTACTGACAAACTGGGTAGCAAGGGAATTCAATTATTAAGACTGTGTTGCCAAACTTCTTTCAAAATGGCTACACCATTTTGCATCCCACCTGTAATTAATGAGAACTCTTCAGCACTTGGTGGTGTCTGTGTTTTATATTTTAGATATCCCAATAGATGTGTGGTGATATCATAGGCTTTTTTTCAATTTGCAAGTTCCTTATCATGTTTGGTGTTGAACATTGTTACATGCTTAACTGTCACTGAGATATCTTCTCTAATGAGCTATCTGTTCAGAATTTTTATTTTCTGTTTTAAAATTTGGCTTCTTGTTTGACTAATTTGAATTTTAAGAGCTTTTGATGCACTTTGAATAACTGTTCTATCAGATGTCATTTACAACAAATTTCTCACATACTGTGGCCTGCCATCTCATCCTTTTGACAAAGTCTCTCGCAGAGAAGAAAACTTAAATTATATTTAAGTCCCATTCATCAATTTTTAAAAATGTCATGAGTTTTATCTTTGGTGTATTATCTAAAACACAAACATGGAGGTTGGCAGTGAGATGGCTCAGGGGAAAAGGTGCTTTCTAACAAAGCTGACAACTGAGGTCTGACCTCCACATGTGCCCTGCAGAGTGCCCAAGACCCCTAACTCAACAAACAAACATGAATAGATAAATAAGTAAACAATTAAATAGAACAAAAGCCAACATCAAATGCATGGTCACTTAGATTTTCTTCTATACTATATTCTGGGAACTTTAGTGGTTTGTGTTTTTACTTAGGTTGATGGTTAGCTTTGAATTAATACAAACATCTGGGCTTAGTCATTTTTATTCTTGCATGTGAATGTCTGGTTAGATCTGTGTGAATTGACTTATTCTGTTTTTCATGGCTCATCTGCTTCTACTTGGGTATGTTTGCTTACAGGCTCTTCCCACATATATGTCTCTTTTTATTTTATCAGTAAACATACTGTCATGATAACTCTGTATTGTAGTTGGTTTTGAGGCAGAATGGTGCCAGTCTTTGATGTTGGGTAGGCATTTCTAGAATAGTTTGCATATCCATATAATCTTTGGAATTAATTTGTCAGTATCTATAGTAGTTATTTTATACAATTATAAGGAAATAATAGATTCAATTAAGTTATGAAAAGAAAGATATTTTTAATCATATGATTTTGGAGACTCATGACGGGGTAGCCTGTTGATTTGGGCCTCTAACAAGAGTATCATGGGAGAGGGCAAGGGAGAACGGCATAAAATAAGGGGGGGACATGGTGGACAAACTGCACCATCTCTTACCAGGAAGCAGAGAGACCCTTGGAAATTGTATTCACACTACCATGTTTAAGGGCGTTGTTCTGTTGGCTTTTGTTCATTTGTTTTGTTGTTTGTTTGTTTGTTTGTTTATCACTAGATACAATATACAGTTATTTAGGAAGAGAATCCCCAAATGAAAAAAAGGCCTCCACCAGATTGCCTGAAGGCAAGTCCATAGGCATTTTCCTAATTGATGATTTATGCAGGTGGGCCCAGCTCATTGAACGCACGGCCACCCCTGGGCATGTGGTCTAGGAGGTATAACAAAGATGGCTGAAGAACATAAGCCTGAGAAGTAGCCAGTAAGCAACATGCCTCTATGGCTTCTGCTGCTTCAGGGCCTGCCTCCAGGTTCTTGCCTTGCTTTCGTGCACTGGCTTCCCTTCCTGATGGACTATGATCCTCATGGGTGGCCCAAATAAGCCACCACCTCCCCAGTTTGCTTTTGGTCATGGTGTGTATAACAGTAATAGGAAGCAAACTAAGACAGGTGACCCCGTGACCAAGAGTCTACATCTTTGAAGTCTTACCACCTCCCAGTAGCTTTACCCTGGAGAACAGGCCTTGGGCACATTGTTCTTTGAAGAAAACTCACCCAAACAATAGTAACAACCGTGATGTAAGATGCTAGTATTTTGGTTGGGACTACATGAAGTCTGTAATTCAAGTCACAAAGAATTGGCATCTCAAGATGATTGAGTTTTCCTGTCCATGAACATAGGATATTTCTCCATTCAGTTCTTTTTCAATTCCTTTCTTCTGACGTTTGTGACTCTCATTATATAGATACCATATAGATTTGTTAGTTTAGGCCTAAATATTTCTTTGGGGAGGTGATAGTATAAATGGTATTGTATTTTTAGTGTCAAATTACTTTTTATACTTGTTGGTATACTGGATAGCAATTGACTTTAGTATATTAACCTTGCATTGTACAACCTTGTTTTAATTAGTTAGGAATTCTGAGGTAATTATTAATTATATAATTAATTATTTCAATTATTAATTCCAATATTATCTTACATAGTCTTTCAGATCTTCTCCATAGACAATCTTGCTATCTGTAAACAGTTTTTTAAGTGCAGAAAGATTTATTGTGTCTCACAGCTTCAGAGGCACTTGGGTCTATCTTTGCAGACAAAGCATGGTAGTGGAAGAAGATACACTTGCCTGTAGCATCAGGAACATTTGGGAACCACATCTCACATGGAGCTGATCAGGAAGCAGAGACCTTGGCCAGAACCCCAGGTGGGTATAAGATTCAAGGCCTTCCCAGGCTCGTCTTCTCTCTCTCTGTCTCTGTCTCTGTCTCTGTCTCTGTCTCTGTCTCTGTCTCTGTCTCTCTCTCTCTCTCTCTCTCTCTCTCTCTCTCTCTCTCTCTCTTACTTACTTTTTCTAAAGAGGCTAGAGTTATGCAAAGCAGTGTAAGCAGCTTGGGGCTAAGTGTTTAAGCACATGAGCCTTTGGGAGCCATTTTACATTTAAACAACATGTTCTGTCCAGACATCAACAGATTTCTTTTTTATTTCCTTTTTTTTTATATGCTTAGTCATTTTTATTGGATATTTTATTTATTTACATTTTAAATGGTATCATTTCCTTTCTTAATTTCCCCCCAGAAACTCCCATCCTATCCTATCCCCTACCCACCCACCCAGTCCTGCTTCCCTACCCACACATTCCCCTATGAGGCATCAAGCCTTCATGAGACCAAGGGCCTCTTCTCCCAAAGGCCATCCTCTGCTACATATATGGCTGGAGCCATGTGTACTCCTTGCTTGGTGGTTTAGTCCCTGGGAGCTCTGGTTGGTTGATATTGTTGTTCTTCCTATGGGGTTGCAAACCCCTTCAACTCCTTCAATCCTTTCTCTAACTCCTCCACTGGGGACTCTGTGATTAGTCCAATGGTTGGCTGTGAGCATCACCTCTGTGTATGTCAGGCTCCGGCAGAGCCTCTCAGGAGACAGCCATATCAGGCTCCTGTCAACATGAACTTTTGGGCATCCACAATAGTGTCTGTGTTTGGTGACTGTATATGGGATGAATCCCCAGGTGGGGCAGGCTCTGGATGGCCTTTCCTTCAGTCTCTACTCCACACTTTGTCTCCATATTTTCTCCCCTGAGTATTTTGTTCCCTCTTCTAAGAAGAACTGAAGCATCCACACTTTGGTCTTCCTCTTCTTGAGCTTCATGTGGTCTGTAAATTTTATCTTGGGTATTCTGAACTTTTGGGCTAACAGACTTCTTTTTTTTAAAAATTTTTTTTATTTACATGTAAATTTCTCCTTTCCCAGGTTCCCCTCCAAAAAACAAACAAACAAACAAACAAACAAACAAATACAACAAGAACAAACCCCTTTTGCCTCCCCCCTCCCCATGCCTGCCACCCTACCCTCTCCCACTTATTGGCCCTGGCATTCCCCTACACTGGGGCACAAAACCTTCACAAGGCCAAGGTCCTTTCCTCCTATGGATGATCGAATTTGCAGTCCTCTACTATACACATGCTGCCAGAACATTCAGTTCCACCATGTATAGTCCTTGATTGGTGGTCGGGTCCCTGGGAGCTCTGAGGGTACTAGTTAGTAATTGTTGTTCATCCTAAGGGGCTGCAAACCCTTCAGCTCCATAGAACCTTTCTCCAACTCCTTCATTGGGGACCGTGTACTCAGTTCAATGAATGGCTGTGAGCTTCTACATCTGTATTAGTCAGGTATTGTCAGAGCCTCTCAGGAGATAGCTATATTTAGGCTGGCTTGTCCTTCCTTCCGTCTCTGCTCCATAATTAATCTCTGCCACTCCTTTTGGTGGGTATTTGGTTCCCCCTTTTAAGAAGGAATGAAATGTCCACCTTTTGGTCTTCCTTCTTCTTAGGTTTCTTGTGGTTTGTGGGTTGTTCTTCCTGTATTCCAAACTTCTTGGCTAATAACCACTTATCAGAGAATGCATACCATGTGTGTTCTTTTGTGATTGTGTTACCTCACTCAGGATGATACTCTCCAGATCCATCCATTTCCCTAAGAATTTCATAAACTCATTGTTTTTAATAGCTGAGTAGTACTCCATTGTGTAGATGTACCACATTTTCTGTATCCATTCCTCTGTTGAGGGACATCTGGGTTGTTTCCAGTTTCTGGCTATTATAAATAAGGCTGCTATGAACATGGTGGAGCATGTGTCCTTATTACATGTTGGAGCATCTTCTGGGTATATGCTCAGGAGTGGTATAGCTGGGTCCTCTGGTAGAACTATGTCCAATTTCCAGAGCAACCGTCATACTGATTTCCAGAGTGGTTGTACCAGTTTGCAATCCCACCAGCAGTGAAGTAGTATTCCTCTTTCTCCACAACCTCTCCAGCATCTGCTGTCACCTGAGCCTTTTATCCTAGCCAATCTGACTGGTGTGTGGTGGAATCTCAGAGTTGTTTTGATTTGTATTTCCCTGATGACTAAGGATGTTGAACATTTCTTTAGGTGCTTCTCAGTCATTTGGTGTTCATCAGTAGAGAATTCTTTGTTTAGCGCTATACCCCATTTTTTAATAGGGTTATTTGGTTCTCTGGAGACTAATTTCTTGAGTTCTTTGTATACATTGGATATTAGCCCTCTATCAGATATAGGATTGGTAAAGATCTTTTCCCAATTTGTTGGTTGCCATTTTGTCCTATTGACAGTGTCTTTTGCCTTACAGAAGCTTTGCAACTTTAAGAGGTCCCATTTGTTAATTCTTGATCTTAGAGCAGAAGTTATTGGTGTTCTCTTCAGGAAATTTTCCCCTATTAGTTTTAATGTATCTGGTTTGATGTGGAGGTCCCTGATCCACTTGGACTTGAGCTTTGTACAAGGAGAAAGGAATGGGTCAATTTGCATTTTTCTACATGTTGACCACCAGTTGAGCCAGCACCATCTGTTGAAAATGCTATCTTTTTTCCACTGTGTGGTTTTAGCTCCTTTGTCAAAGATCAAGTGACCATAGGTGCATGGGTTGTCTTCAATTCTGTTCCATTGATCAACCTGCCTGTCACTGTACCAATACTATGCAGTTTTTATCACAATTGCTCTATAGTACAGCTTAAGGTCCGAGATTGTGATTCCACCAGAAGTTCCTTTATTGTTGAGAATAGTTTTGGCTATCCTGGGTCTTTCGTTATTCCAGATGAATTTGCCAATTGCTCTTTCTAAGTCTGTGAAGAATTGAGTTCAAATTTTGATGGGGATTGCATTGAATCTGTAGATTGCCTTCGGTAAGATGGCCATTTTTACTATATTAATCCTGCCAATCCATGAGCATGGGAGATCTTTCCATCTTCTGAGATCTTCTTCGATTTCCTTCTTCAGAGACTTGAAGTTCTTGTCAAACAGATCTTTTACTTGCTTAGTTAGAGTTACACCGAGGTATTTTATATTATTTGTAACTATTGTGAAGGGTGTTGTTTCCCTAATTTCTTTCTCTGCCTGGGGCTAACAGACTTCTAACCATAACTGTTATGTTGTTATAACTCCATTCTCCGCTCCTTCATACTAACATCAATAACATTATAGTTTTGAATTCTGTTTGAATTAAGTTTAAATTCTGAATGTCTATTCCTTTTATACACAGAACTGAATATTGCATATTAATTTTGTATTTTATTGTTTTCTAATTTTTAGTTTTTGTATTTTGAGAGAGAGAAAGACAGATAAATATAGAGAGTAAAAGGATGAAGTTGGGTGAAAATAGAGGACCTAGAAGGAGTTGTTGGGCAAGAGAAAAACATGGTTAAAATACAGTGTATAAAAATGTTTTTAATAAAAAAAAAAATTAAACAGTTAAAAGGAAAGTAACAGTTTTTTTTAAAAAAAAGAGCATAAGCAGAAATAACAACAAAGAGAAAGGAATAATGAAAAGGAAGGATATTAAACATTCAATTGAAACTGAAATTTCTGTAGCAAGGGTCTGACTCTGGGAAGAAAGTTTAGGACATAAACCAATAGATATAAATATGCTCAGGAGTTTTGTTCACATCCAAGATTTTAAAAGTCTATAATGGTTCCTTTTACATATGAGGTATGCTAAAGACTAAAGTATTTTAAATATCAAAAAATGCCAAAATTTATATATATATATATATATATATATATTTATATATGTATATGATTTTCTTGGCTAGATTGAACCTTTCATTTTCCTAGATACTCTATTTCCTCTAAACAAATACAAATTTATGTGTTAGTCCTTATTAATTTTTCAATTTCTTTTGAGGAAAAATACCAGAAGGTTAGACAGATATGAAATTGAAAAAAATCACATATATCTGTACATAGTTTCAGTTTTAGTATAATATAGTGCTCTCATATGTGAAATGTGAAATGTGATACTACGTATACTTATTGCAGAATCTGATTGGGCACCTTGGGTGTGTATTGGCTGGTGTTTTTTATTATGAAAATCAATGCCCTTTGCTTATATTTAAATTCTTTGTAGCCTAAAGGGAACGTGAGAAAAGACTGTTGTAATCTGGTTCCCCCAAATGCCATTTGTCCCATCTATCTTCCGTCTCATGCTGAAGAGTTACATGTTCTGGAGATAAATTTGGATTTCTAAATTGGGCCACAGGATGACCTCAGCATTAATGATGTGAGTAGATCTCATGAGCATTGGCCACAATTTGAATCTACTATGGAGAGGTTAATGTAAATCACAGACTCTCAATGCCTGTGACTTTTTAAAAGGATTCTGGATTGGGCATGTCAATGTTCTGGCTCTTTGCCTATAACTTTCTGATATTAATTCACACTTCTGGAGAATTGTGACTTATGGTCTTGGAAATTAACTCCATCATGAAATGATCTTCATGAAATAAAATTTGAAAGATGCTATATGTCTTAAATTTAAGTTAACTTTGGAATGTAAGGAAAGTTTTATATGTAACCCGCAAAACCCCAGTGTTAGATAACTTAAGTCACTATCTCCATGGAAACATACAAATAGGTTTCAGGTTTCAGGGCTGTCTGTCCTCCATTCTTAGGTACTTTTCAGCACAGGCTTAGGTAGTACAGAAAATCTACAAAAGTAAATCTCGAATATATTTGGTTATTTCAAATATGTTTTAATTTTTTTGAAACCCCTCTGACTCTCTAGATGGTCATTATAAAATGACAATTGATACAACGAGCAAATAAAAAGCTAGATGAAATTAATTTTTCAAACAAAAAAATTTTAAGGGGAGGGAAAAATTAACTACTTTTGGTTCTACCCTGAAAATAACTAGCACTATTTCTTCTGGACACATAAGAGTATTTAAATAAAGATATTTAGTTGAAAAGCTCTTATTGACCTGAAAACAAATTTTAGTGAGGTACACTTGGACAAGGAATACTATATTTGTGGTATTTATACATAAATATTTTTTATTATTTGTCTTTCTCTCTTTTTACTATAATGCATGGCATTTCAGTGAACATTTGTATACATTTTTGGAACTTAATAATTTCTTTTGAGCACATAATATATATGTTTACAGCCTACTTACAAATGAATATAGAAAGTTTTCTCATATATTTGCACACATATGTGTGACTTGGTTGGAAACTTTCAATACACTTTCCGAAGAGTCTGTGAACTTTACATTTTTAATAGGGTGTGAACATTCCACTTGTTTCTCATCCGCGTATATACTTGGTTTTGTCAGCTTTGTTACTAAAATTGCTGTTTCAAATTATTTACTATTAGAAGATATACTGTTGTGTGCTAAAATTACACAGTTAGTGCAAAAACAGTTTAGGAAGAGTGCTATAAAACTTCCCTCTTGCAGATAGTGTAGCTTCTGAAAAATCTTAATACATTGATAATAACTATCAACAGCAACCTATGTAAGCAGTTCAGTTTATTCCTCCTCAATTTGTATGTCCCTCCCATCCTTTCTTTATTTTTATTCTTTTCTCTGCAGCTAGGACAAACAGTGTGATGCTAAGAGTAGAGAGAGAGCTATTTGATCTTAGTGGAAAATTTAAATTCTGACCATTAAAAATACAATTAGCCACAGAATTTTTGTATATATTATTTATCAAGGAGAGGAACTATACCTCTATTCCTAATGTGATATGAATTTTTATTATAATTTTGAATCCATCAAATGTTTTGTCTGGATCTCTTTGTATAACGTAATTTTGAATCTTTTTTTTTTTTTTTTGTCTTTTTTCAAGATTTTATTAAACGTCTTTATAAGATAACATCCAGACTCCAGATGCAGCTGCCAAGACCCTGTTATGCTGTAGGCACTGGCTGGGGCATGGCAGGTGGCTCTGGCTTCCCACCCTTCTGTTCTGAGATGGGGGTCGTGGGCAAGATTTCATCTTTAGGTTCCACAATGCTCACATGATCACGCAGGGGATTCTTCAGACCAATCTTACCACTTGGGTCCCAGGGCAGCATGACATACTTTGATACCCAGCACACCCTGTCTGAGGAGCACATGGCACACAGCAGTGTCAACATGGTAGTTTATAGGGTCTCCACTGTGAATCATCAGATCATCCACAAACTTCATGGACTTGGCCCTCTGCCCTCGGAGCTTCCCAGACACCCCAACCTCGCAGCCCTTGACCCCACTCTCCATAATGAACCGGAGCACACCATAACAGGCCCTTCGAACCGCAAGCCCTCCTAGGAGTTTGTAGCATAGAGACTTTGCCTGGGCAATGGCACACAGACCTCTTGTGGCCACTTTTTCTGCATAAAGCTCTATGCTGCTTTCCGGGAAGCCAAACCGCTTCTGGACAACTGCGGCCAACTCTCAGATCCGACGCCCCTTCTCCTCAAGGGCATTCTGTGTTCTGGTGGCTAAAATAATGATTTCTGTTCTGGTCAGTGTAACTCGAACTTCAACTCCAGAGTAGCCATCTTCAGCCAGCTCCCGAGTGAGAAACTCATTCAGCTCAGCTTTGAAGATGCCATCAGCTACAAACTTCCTCTTCTTGGAAATCTGTACCATCATCTTGCTGCCTCCTGCAGCTGAAGGAAAGCATAATTTTGAATCTTTAACCAGTCACATGATTAGCCACATTAATTCAGTTCTTAAGATGAACAAGCAGCATACATCTGGAATAAGTCCCACATAGGTAATTCATTTGATATGTTGCTTACTTTCGTTTGTTAATATTTTGTTGAAGATTTTTGTATCAGTTCTAAAAAGATATAGTCGTCTTTTTGTCTGGCTTGCTGTTAGGGCAATGCTGACTTCATAGAATGGATTAAGGATGGATCTTTTGTGGTTTTTGTCTTATGAGAGCGATTATGGAGAAATTGATTCTGCTTTCCCATAAATATTTGGAAAACTTCACTAGTGACTATACCTAGGAAAGCTGATTTCTGTCTTAGGTTATTCAACATAATTTTAATGCATAAGGCCTATTTAGATGGCCCTTTTCTTGTGTGAATTTTGGCAGATAGTACCACTTCAATTTTTTCTAATGCCTATTTTATATAAAATTTGAGAATTTGTTTGTTTGTTTGTTGTTTTTTGGAGACACGGTTTCTCTGCCTAGCTCTGGCTGTCCTGGAACTCACTCTGTAGACCAGGCTGGCTTCGAACTCAGAAATCCACCTGCCTCTGCCTCCCAAGTGCTGGGATTAAAGGCGTGTGCTGCCACTGCCCGGTGAGAGCATTTCTTTGCTCACAGCTTTTACTATTATTTTCTCCTTATTTACGACACCGGTAAATTGAGTCTTTTCTCAGCATAGCTCATTTCAGTCCTGCTAGGAAGGAAGAATTTACTATGCTACTTGAATTAATTTTCCTGACTGTCAACATTTTAAGTATACACCAAATAAAATAGCAAAATAGCAACATATACTCATGTTTGTCTAACATTGGTATAAGGAATGTAGGGGAAGCTGTCCTGACTATTGGTACACACAGCTCCAGCATTGTTAAAACTTAATGCATCTGTACTGAGCATTTATATGAACTAGGACATTCATGTGTAGCCAGAAGAAGAGATTTTTGTGTCCTACTGTTTACATTTGAGAAAGTAGAGTCCAAATGAATATTTTAGAAATCAATAACTTAAAGAAAGAAAACTATTCTTTGAAGTCGAAATTTTTATTCATTAAAACAAAAAAAAATACCAATATGTCGTAAGAAGGTCATTCTGTATTTAGATCTATGAAATCTAGGCATGACTGTGTTCAGCATGTCAGACTATCTGTAGACCGCTGTAAGCCTTAAATAGTACTTTCCTCATCAAGTTATTATGAGAACGTGATGTGACAGGATGCTCTTTACATGAGATTAAACAGTACTATTAAATCTCCATTACAGTAAGAGTAAGATGACATCAAATATTTCTTCACAGAGAACTGCTTGGAAAATGCCACCTGAGCTCATGTATACAAAAGAGAACAGCTCTCATATACAGTTCACTTTGTCATTTTTGTTTAAACAAGAGGTGAATCCTGATGTCACTGTTTTGCTTGGCTTGCATAAAAGCATTCTGTCGGGTGTTAGGAGTTTGTAGAATTTGAGATTAATGCTTAATTGGTGTTTACAAAGATATGTTTTTATTCCTGTATCAATAGTTCATGCTCATGGGCTTATGCTGTCTGGGATAAGCTCACTTTAATTCTTAGTCTCTAATGTGTTTCTAATTAATGAATGTGTAATGAAAGCATTGAAAAGCCTTCTCTCTCACCATGTAGAAGTGAGGCCTGACATTTTATTTTGGTTTTGTATGTGCCCTTTTTGTGTGTGTGTGGTTATTTCAGGCTTATTGACAAAAAAGTGACCTGACTCCTGGTGGTCCATCAGCACAACTAATAATTTTGCATAGTGGAATTTCTGAAATATCACTTACATAGACTTTTCAAAATAGTCTCCTTCCAGAATATGAAGCTCTGCTCAATATTTATGGAGATTATTTTTAAAGAAGTTCAACCAAGGACTTAGTGATGCTTCTAGATTATCAACTCCCTTAACCATCCCCTATTCACCCCTGTAGGAGAACTACTAATTAATATCTTCTAACCTAGGTTTCATCTTTCCCAGAATGTCCTAGTCACAGACCGATATGGAGAATAGAGTTATGTTCACATCCAGTAGAGCTGGCAATTCATCGTATTTCTGCAGAGGGTCCTAGATAAGCAGTTTATGCAATAAAGCTGTCGCCTCCACACTTGTGTAGTTCCCCACTCCTCACTGGGCCTCTGACTCAGATATGCTTGAGTGGCTTTGATACCTGACTCTAGCCTCTCTCATGCTTTTCTAGGATGGAGTTCTCTTCCCAGGACCAGCTCAGCCAGTGGTTCTGAGCTGAGCACTTAATCCATACACATTGCTGTGAATCTCTTCAACTGCCCTGACTAAAGGGTTGGTTCCACTGGGTTATCTTAGGCCTTCTTGCTTCAGCCCCTGAATGTGCCTCTTCTGCTACACTAAGATTCTTTCAGCTCTCCTTTGGCACTTGTCTCTTCTTGTTGCTTGAGTGTCTTTATAGAACAATTTTCAATCCACACCCCTGAACCTATGGAACCCCAAACCTATGGGGCTTCTGGTTTATTCTTTGGTTTTGGTTAAGAATTTTCCCATGTGTCTTGTACTTCTGTGCCTACTAAAGGGCTTCCATCATGCAATAACATCGCTGAACATTATCGACATCTCTATCCTGAGCCAGGTTTGAGACTGGTATGCTCTCAAGACTTGATATCCAGCTGTCCTGGAAGACCAACTCTGTGACCTCTTTCACTTCATGCTTCCATCTTAGCTAGGACCTGGATGGTCTGTTTACTTGTCTGAAATGCTAAAGCTTTCACAGCATGATGATGCTGATGATGCTCTACAGGCCAAGACTGGAGCAGCTGTGTAGGAAGGACAGATTTGCTTCAGAGTATTTCTCCTGTAGGCTAATTCCTCTGGAACTCCCCACTCCTTATAAGGGGCTGTGCAGTTGCATCTTAATTATACAAATTGAAGCCTTTGTCCTTCTCTTCGCCTGGGTCAGATACAGAATATTGTATCACACTGACAGAGGAGCCAGTACTGGACATCAAATCCAGGAAAGGAGATCTCCTCCCTCACATAACTGTCCTCAACAACTTTCTTTTTTCTTTCATGAAAGAAGAGAGTCCCAGGTTCCACAGCGCTTCTGGGCACTCATCTAGTAACCCATGCATAGATCTATTCTTGAGGCTATTCTAAAAAGGTAGAAGCTATCCTTTGGTCATGTGTGGTAAAAAGAGACAAGTAGATAGAACTAAAATTACAGAAATACATTGTTCCTTGGTTAGATTTTATGATTCATTTGTAACATGCTTTCTAATTTTTGAGCTGGCTCCAAGCATGAGATAGCTAGTATGCAAGCATCAGACTGGTAGCCCATAGGCTAGGCTTCACTTTCAGGGTGGTTTGGTGTGTGTGTGTGTAGGGGGGTGTTGGCTTGAAGAATATTTCTTGAAAGTTTCTAATAGTTGTCAGTTTTCCCAAACCAAGTTGTATAAAATGTACATTTATTGGAAAAGATTAAGAATATAGGGTCTGGTTTCAGGAGTGAAAATCATTCTCTTCATCCCAGTGAGACTCTCTTCTTTAACAGGACAGTGTTTTCTGGCTCCCCACAACCCTTCATGGCTTCTCCTGTTGCCACCATGCCTGGACCATGTGTGAATGTTACCTGTCAACCCTCTTGAGTTAGCCTCATTTGATTTCATGATTCCCTTGTCCATACAATAGTTTAGCTTTATCAAGCTTCTAGTGTCATGAGTGACTGATATTGCTATGAAAGGTACATCTAGCCTTTCTCCCAAGCACTGGACATACAGTATAGATGATAGTCTAAAAACATTTAAGTTCTGACAAACAGATGAATCTCAAATAGAGACTTGCTTGAAGTTGACCCTCTATCTGGTGCCATGTAGGATACAATTAAAATAGAATTTTTTAAAAAGTATTTTTTATCTGTTTCTCCCTCATTCTCTTCCTCTTCCTCCTCCCACCTGGAAAGATGGATGGAATTGGGGAGCACTAGGGCTTGTAGAACCTACTGCAGTAGAAACTTCCTGTAGTTTATGTGGGTGATCCTAGTGAGGACTCCTAATAATAGAGGAAGCAGAGTTTCAACTGTCCATCTTTTGTTGGCAGACAAGATTTCCATTAGTGAGACTGGGTTACGTTCTTTTGAGTTGTTGGCTGAAAGTGCCCCAAAGGATCTCTGAACAACTCAAGTTGATGCTAGTACAGAAGGTCACTCTCTGAAAACTCACAATAGAGCCCCATTTTCTGAGGACAACATCCATATTGCTTACTGAACACAGAGCCATCATCCATATATGCTAGTCTCCTGGACAGGAGTAGATACTCTGAAGGTTAGGGAAAGAGAAACCCAGACAACCAGCACAGCCACAAAACCCTCAACCTACAATCTGCCCTGCCGGCAAAATGTTGCAGAAATGGTGACATAGAACTTATGGGAGTGACCATCCAATGTTTGGTTTAACTCTTGACCCATGCCGAAAGATAAATTCCATATTCTACACTGACTGAATGGCCAGAAACAAGAGAATGGATAGCCCAGAGACATAGGGTATGATCAAAAACAACTGTCAAAAAATCAATTAAATGGTTCCTAATGATAGTCTGATATATTCATAGATTGGCATTTTGTCCAGTTGTCATCTGAGAAACTTTTTTGGCAGCAGATGGGAGTAGATGCACATACCTACAGCCAAAAATTACGTAGAGCTAGAGATGGAGATGGAGATGGAGATGATGGAGGGAGGGAGGGAGGGAGGGAGGGAGGGAGGGAGAGAGAGAGAGAGAGAGAGAGAGAGAGAGAGAGAGAGAGAGAGAGTCTAATATTAGGTCCCTCCTTGTGGAAGATGGGAAAGAAATGTAGGAATCAGAGGAGATGGAGGACATGAGGAGAATATGGCCCATTGAATATGTCCCAGGGTTGGTTATCACATGGGCTCACAGAGACTGAAGCAGCAAGCACAGGTTCTGCATGGGTCTGTACCAGGTTCTCTGTGTATATATTATAGTTATTAGTTTAATTTTTTACTAGAACTCCTGAGTGTGTGAATGAGTGAGTATCTGACTCTTGAAACGGTTCTCGCTGTTCCCCTGTTCTTCCTGTTGGGTTGTAATGTCCAGCCTCAGTGTGTGAGCATTTGGCTTTCTGTCTTGGAGGTCTTCTTTTTTGAAGAGAAGACAGAAAGGAAGTGGTTCTGGGGGCGGGGGAGAGGTGGGAAGGGATAAGAGGAGTGGAGGGAGAGGAACTGTGGTCAGGATACATTGGATGAGAGAAAAATCTATTTTCAATTTAAAAAGATTTTTAAGATGAAGGAAAATAGCTACACATGTGGGTAATTGAAAAATGCAGGCTGTACCATTTTATTTGGTTTAACTCTTTTTACTCATTTAAGTTTTCTTCTTTTCTTTTTCTTTTTTTTCAAGACAGGGTTTCTCTGAGTAGTCTTGGCTGTCCTAGAACTCACTCCATAGACGAGACTGGCCTCGAACTCAGAAATCTGCCTGCCTCTGCCTCCCAGGTGCTGGGATTAAAGGTGTGCGCCACCACAGCCTGGCTCATTTAATTTTTGAAACAGAGTTTCTATGTCATGCTGGTCTCAGTCCTGTTGTATAGCTGAAGATGACTTTGGGTTTTTTTAATCCTTCTGCCTCTACTTCCCAGGTGCTAGGATTACAGGTATGAATTGCCATGCCTAGTTTATATAGTCCTAGGTATCCGATCTAGGGTCTCCTGCATGCTAGCCAATCACCTTACAAATGGAGCTACATTCTCAGCCCACAATGCTAATTTTAAAGGAATTACATATATATGTATATATATGAATATATATGTATATATATGTACATTTAAAATTTATGTGTGAGAAAGAAAATACATTAACATATAAAACAATAATCTTCTTGCAAATGAAAAAGTATATAATTTTTAGATTTATAAAATGCATTATTCAATTTTTCTCTGAATATATTATGTTTATAATTAGAAAATAAGTAATTTTTTAAAAAAGAAACAATATTATTCCTACGAAGTAAGTATATATACCATTCCTATAAATATTGTTGAGGCTTGGGAGGATTTTAAGGTGTGGTTCTTGGAGGTATGTGTTAATCACCCCTGCTGCCGGGATGCCTGCTCCAAACTGCTCCTATCCACAGACTCCTGTGCCTATAACAAACAACAACCAAGTGAGTCAAATAACTAACGCCAATGACAAGCAGAGGACATTAGAAATAGATTAAGGTCATGAAGGTGAATCAAGAGCAGAAATCAAGACATTAATATGTAATGAATAGAATGTATGAAAGAATTAAAAAAATAATGGATGGTAAAAAGTTTGAGACTGAGATGTATCAATGAAAAACAGATGTAATAAAAAAACAGGTCAGGAAAGAACCGTCAAAGCCTTGAAAATACAGTTTGTTATAAAGGAATAATAATACTATAAGAAGGAAAAATTAGGTTCAAAAATACAACAAGCACAACTGTGAGAAAATAAAGTTAATTATAATGATGAAATTTAAGAAATTAGTAAAAAGGACCTATAAAACCTTGACTTTTGGAGGTATAAAGCAAAATATTATGATTGTAAAAATATTTAAGAAAGGAAAATCCAGTTGAATAGATAAATGGTAAAAATCAAGAAACATAAAAAAACAAAACAAAACAAAACAAAACAACAACAACAACAACAACAAAAAAAAAAAACCTAAGAAGCTGTATAAGGTGACTTTGATCTCATTCCACTTTGGTCTTCTACCATGAATTTCACAGAGGGAATTCATGAAAACTAAAGTTTGTTTCGCCAGTAACAAGAGATCCACATTAAAGGTGCAAGCATCTGGGAATGTCTTAATGTGTTCTCATAGGGGAAGTGGATGGGAGACAGCTAAAAGAGGAGCAACCCCCATCCTCACAGTGCAGCAGAGTCACAAAGAACTCCCTTTAGTTACAGTAGCCCCTGTTCATTCAAGAGCTAAGCACCACTCATTAGGGGCAAGCTCTCAACCCTGCCCCATGGAGAGTTCATCTTCCAACACATGAGCTTGGGTCACATTCAAAGCATGGCAACTGCTGAGAGTAAAACCATATACAATTAGAGGATTATAACAAGTAAGCTTTATCAGGCAACAACTAGACACCAGGGATTGGCGTGAATCCCTGTAATCCTTCTGTCACTGGTGATCACTGGTGTTTCCAGGTTATGGGCTTCTTGTTCGAAAGATGCAAAAGAGTATACAAAGACTTCAAAGTATCAAGGGTTTTATCCAGAAATGAAGCAAAATTACAGGTCAGATAAACTGCAAGGGAGCAGTGTGCTACTCAATTGAACTAGAGCGTTCTAGAACTCATGATTACTGCTGGGGTCTTTCTTTTGTGGGTCAATGGGAGTTGGTTGGGTTGTTAATGTTGGGGGTAGTCTAGGGAGATGTAGGCGGTCTTTGGTTTTGATTGGTCTTTTGGTGTGCTTTATGTATGTCTTTGATCACAGCACTTGTCTCTTCCCATGATGTATCTGATTTCAGTCTCATGCACCTTGAATCTTACATAGGCATAAGATGGTAAATAGGAGTTTCCCCCCATAAAAGTTTAGTCAGAGGACACAGTTTACTTTACTATGCATGCACCTCAAGCCAATCCAGGCTACATTGGCCTATTTTCCTTCATTTCAGGGAATCTTTGGTTACAAATGGGGAGTTTCTGAGAGTTGCGAGGGTGCTGTAGGTCAGACTGACCCAGTTACCTTTGTTTGGAGAGAGGAATGTATGAAGTGCCACGTAGGTGTGGTCTAGTGTTGCTAAGTGTGTTGATAGAAAAGGGAGGTGGAGGTCCTGGGTTGTTCAGCTATTAGCATCCTTGCCGGCTCATGTTCATGACTCTCTAGGGTCATTGTTACTGCCTCCATTTTTTTTTTTCTGAAGCAAAGTCAGGCATTCTGCCAGTGGCTGGGACATTGTGGCTCTGAGCTGACACTGGCACCTGTCTTTTAGATTCTGGAATTTTGACCATGCACACTAGAGATTAGCATAGATGGAAATCTTAAGTGGAAAAAGAAATCTTTGGAGAGCTAAGATAAATGCAATCCTAATGAAGAAGTGGAAGAAGGCAGAAGCCAAAGACCAAGTGGATGATATCAACAGAAGCGACTCAGCCGGGCTGCTGTATCTGTAGGTCTTGGCCTAGATGCTGGGTGCAGAAGGCAGAGGGCGACACCTTTCCTAAAGGAGAATACCCCAGTTTGTACAGTCTACAAAGGACTCTCGCTTGTCCCTTGAGGGTCCTACCTCAGTGCTACTCAGACAGCAAATATTGTGAGAGAGGTGAACAGGACAGTCTTTGCTTACTGGAGGGGTGGGGAGGTTTGGGAACAGGAAGGAAGATAAGAGAAAATTTCCTATTTTTCTTTGCCAGTTAACTCTTTCATTCAGGGAATTGAGATATTTGAGTCTTACACCTGTGTGCTTTTCTTTAAAAAATATTTTTGAAAATAAATTAAAATATTATGGGAAAGAACTTGCAAATGAAATTCATGCAGCAAGACCAGCGAAAACCAAAGACTGTGTGTAGGATTCAAGGAAATATTATTCAGTTCAAATAAACGTTCAGAAGCGGGAGGCCTCCATTTGGATTTCACACTTTGACAGTCAGAGGCATTTGAGTCTTGTGTGTATGAGCTTCTCTTCAAAAACTGGCTTGTGACTACCATTTTTTTTTCCAAAATGCCTTTATTGGAGAGTGGCTATAAACAAACCACTAACATACTGCAATTAGTTTATTGCTAGATCACTATTAATTTTGAGCCCCCCCCCCCCGTCTATTATGCACCAAGTAGGTACTTGGGAAAGCAAACCAAACCAAACAACAATAAAAAAAATCATGTGCCACAATGAACATATACATGGAAAACATTTGATGGAATATCAAATCTTACATGCATTTTTCCATAAAATTGGAAAAGTCAAGTTTAGCTTGGGCTACAAAATCTCGTGCATTGTAGATACAAATAACATCACGTGAAAATTCTATTTGGAGCAGTGTGAATGCTTAAA
>JADRCD010188237.1:0-16215 GCA_019843815.1 Montemys delectorum
GCAGAAACAGACAGAGAGACAGACGGGGGGGGGGCCGGGGAGAGGGAGAGAGGGAGGACACCTTATTATGCATATTCTGTTGTATGCCTTTTACGTAATTCTTTTAAAAATTTAAATTACTGGGGGCTGGAGAGATGGCTTGGTGGTTAAGAGCACTGGCTGCTCTTCCAGAGGTCTCAGGTTTAATTCCCAGCACCTACCAAGCAGCTCACAATCATCTGTAATTCCAGTTTCAGGGTGATCTGATACCCTCACACAGAAATACATTCAGGTAAAACACCAATGCACAAAAACATAAAAATGAATAAATAAGTCATTTGGAATTTTTAAATTGCATTTATTTATTATTTATTCAGGGGTTGGAGCACATGACATGGAGCGCATGCAGAGGTCTGAGGACAACTAGGAGTCAGTTCTCTCCTTTTGGGTCCTGGGTAATCGAACTCAGGCCATTAGACTTGGCAGCAGGTACCTTTACCCACTGAGCCATCTGGCCAGTCCAAGTTCTTTGTTTGGCTCTGGCAGAGTGGCTTTTCCTAAAGTAGGCACTCCCTAAATTTCAGGGCTTTCTGCTCTCTCCCAGGATGGAGTGGCTGTGGCTGAGGTACCACAGTCACAACCGTGTCCCTTCTTTGATGACCCTCGGTTTAGATAATAGCTTCTCTGTCTGTGTGGTACCCTGGGGCAGTCACTGCTTAGAACAAGATTATTTCAGAGCAAAACCCACCAATGTTGACAAGAGCATTTACCATGTGTAAAGTCTTATGCTAAGCAAAGATGTTTGTTTGTTTGTTTGTTGAGAATGGAACTCCCTGTGTATCCCAGGCTTGTCTGGAACTTGCTAGTAGACCAACTTGCTAGTAGACCAGGCTGGCCTTGAACTAGATCCTGCTGCCTCTACCTCCTGAGTACTAGAATTGTAGGCGTCTACTACCACACCCCAATATGGTTCTTATAACATATGGCTCCTGGTACCATGTGCTGAATAGGCACTAAGTATTTCAAACACAGAAATAGCAACCACATAGGTACTACCAGCCTCTGACCACATGTCGGGCACCATCACAGGCATGTTACACACCTTTGACACTGTAGAAGTCCCTATGAGTTACTATTATACCGTTTGGTGATGAACCCAGTGAGCTCAGGGTAGTGAAGAGCCATGCCCAAGGCCACAAAGGCTGAGGCTTCAGATCTGGCCTGTGCTGTTAAGCAGCTGCTCCCTGCACCCACAGCACATGAGGCCGCGGGCATCACTAAAGGCTCAGGCCCACAGCATAGCCTGGTGTTGATAAATCTGTTGAGGCCAGAAAGAATATGACCCATCAGGGGCTCTGAAGGGCTTGGAGGCTGGAGCATCACCAATGGCTAAAAAATCAGCCTGACTCTAGTCCCAGCAATGACCCCAACACATGGGGTAGAACCAGCCTTTGCCCCAGGGGATGGGAAACTGGGAAACTCATTCTAGGACTGGAGAGAGGAGGGCTCAGTGGTTAAGAGTGCTTGCTGCTCTTGCAGAGGACCCAAGTTTGGTTCCTCGTATCCAGATCATACCACTTACAATTACCTGTAATGTCTGCTCCAGGGGATCTAGCCCCCTTCCAGTCTCTGGAAGATGCCTTCACGGCGACATGCACAAGCACACACATAGTCGCATAAATAAAAATAAATCTTTTATCACTGTAGTGGCTGCATGGGATAGAGAGCATGAGGATGACAAGACATACCTAAGCAGGACAGGTGGGAACACGGGATACAGGGGATGGGACCACAGACCTAGGACAGTGGATGGGGAAGAATATAGCGTTAGTTACCTGTGCCTTCACTGAGCCTGGGTCCAGAATTAGAGTTGGAGAGACTTTACCAATGTCGGATGAAACAGAAAGCAAATGCTGAGGGTTTTGTTTGTTTGTTTTGTTTTATTTGTGTTTTGTTTTATGTTTTGTGTTATTTGAGACACAAAGTCTCACTGTGTAGCTCTGTCCTAGAACTCACTCTGTAGACCAGGCTGGTTTCAGACTCACTGAGATCGGCCTGCCTCTGCCTCCCAAGTATTGGGATTAAAGGCGTGCACCACCATGTCTGGATTGAGAAAGGCTGGTTTTTAAAGTGTGTGTGTGTGTGTGTGTGTGTGTGTGTGTGTGTGTGTGTGTGTGTCTGTCTGTCTGTCTGTCTGTGTACCATGTGCATCCAATGCTCACAGCGGCCAGAAGAAAGCGCCAGATCCTCTAGGACTGGAGTTACAGCTGGTTATGAAATAGCTGCCCAGTTTGTGGATGCTGAGACTAGAACTAGCCCTTTGTCTTTTGCAGACAAAGCAGCCAGCGCTCTTCAGTGGAGCCATCTCTCCAGCCCTTGTATTGGTTATTTTGCATCTCTATTGCAAGATTCCTGACAGATACAACTTGAGGGGGGGAAGGGCTTGCTTTGGCTCATAGTCTCAGGGACTTTCAAATCATTATTGAGGGACAAGCCCTAGAATGTGTCTGTCTGTAGTCGGAGGGTGGGTTTAGGGTTAGGGTGTAGTGACTATTCACCTCACAGTACATCAGGAATAAGATAGACACATATACTTCCTTCAAAAGTCTGCCCTAGCTGGGCAGTGGTAGCGCTTGTCTTTAATCCCAGCACTTGGGAGGCAGAGGCAGGCAGATTTCTGAGTTCGAGGCCAGCCTGGTCTACAGAGTGAGTTCCAGGACAGCCAGGGCTGTACAGAGAAACCCTGTCTCAAAAAACACACACACACAAAAAAAAAAAAAAAAAAAAAAAAAAAAAGTCTGTCCTAAGGACCTGCATCTAACACCCAGACCCACCTCCTAGAAGCCTTCAAGATAATGGTACCAACTGTGGCTAATGGGTTCAAAACATGAGCCTGTGGACCACTTTTCAGATTCACACTGTAACAGATACCAAGGTGGCTTGTGTGTCAACAGAGTTGGTGACCTAGTGGGTGGGGGGAGGAGGAAGACGGAAGAGGAAGACGTCTGGGGTTTCTGGCTGGGGCAGACGCAGATGGAAGGCTTCTTTTCCAAGGTAACTGACAGGGAAAGCAGGGGTCATGGATTCTGTTTCAGGCTTAGGAAACTAGAGATCCTGGGCAGCATGTGGGGTGGTATTCTGTAACCTATGGATGGCTCCACACCCACAGATCATGGGAAGGTTCCTTCTGCCTCTGTATCCTCTTCATTACTGGAGGTTGGGGTCCCAGTGATGGTGGACAGGGCTATTAGAGAGCTCTGCTCTGGAAGGAGCTGGTACGGATACACATTTGTACCTGACCCTGCCAGTGTTCCTTGTTGGGCTAGACGCCCAGGTTGGGATCAGGCTTTCTGCCTGTCCTGGGGCAGAATCATGACATGTGGGTCTCTGGGTTTGCCAGCTGGGGAGAGACCTGTGTGCACCTGTCTGTGCAGGGACCCCACAAGTTCCAGCCAACCTGAGGTGGGTGAGGGGTGCAAGCAGACATGAAGGTGAGTGGAGGGTGACCGCGTAGGCTCTGCTTCAAGGAACACAGTCTGGAGATCAAGGGCAGGGGCTTGAGCCTTTCAGTAGAGTACCCCAGGGCATTATGGGAAAGACATGGCCCCTTTACAGAGAATGCTGGGAGAGAAATAAACTCACCTGGGTGGCACTCAGAGGACAAAAGTAGCTGTGAGTGGAGGAGTCAGCAGAACTTCCTGGAGTCAACCTGCTGTGGGACGTCCACATAAAGTCTCCAGCAGCCACGTGGTGCAGACCTCGGGTGTGGGCAGCCAGGTAGACTTGGGCCTACTCTGTGAGGCTGGGAGACTTTCTCCAGAGCACATGCTGCTGGCCCTCTGACCCAAGAAGGCTACAGAGCTGAAGTCCTAGTGTCTGACTGACTCCAAGGCTCCCGTGTTATCCTGCAGAGACAAAGCTGTGCTGGCTAGACCATGCATGACTCTCATTCCGGGACCCACATTATCAGGTGGTGTGGCCCTGTTTGTTCGGAGCCGAGGGCCACTCTACAATTCCAAGTCCATCTGGTTTCTATAGAGACTACCGTTGTCTAAGTGTGTCCCCTGGGAACTTCGCATCCACAGAGCCCAAAATGATCTACAGTGGTAGCAGCCTAGAAACTCTCAGCCAGTCCATCAAAGCACAACGACAGCTTACCTGGACCCTTAGCACTGAACCCTGCCCTCTCAGAGCTGGGATATTGAAGTTCTCACTCCTCCCAGGTCTGGGGAGCCAGCCCCTCCCATTTCCACAGAGCTGGCTGCTTTCCCCAAACAGGTGGATTTTCCTGGAATCCTCTGGAGTCTGTTTCCTGAAGCCGTTTTCTAACGGCATTGCAGAACATCATATATATTTCCTCCAAACCTTGTGAGGCTGACACATCCTTGTTGTGACTGTGAATATCAGAAGTGACATGTAATTGCAGTGATCCATCCTGTTAAGTAGCTGGCAATACATCATTGCAAAATCAGCCAGGCTGGGACTCTCAGATCCCAGTGTTTCTAAACAATAGACCTGTACCATCTTCAAACTTGCTGAACGCCGCCCACGGCTCAGCGAGGACACTTTATCCTCCCTCGTCTCCCCTTTGTGGGACCTCAGAGAACGGCTTCACTGGGTTTTCGGGTCTCCTGGGGCATGTCCCTGTGCATCATGTAACACAGCCAGGTTCTCCCAGCCAGGGCTGTGAGTGGGGATACCAAGCCAACTGCTCCTTCTACACTTGTGAGGTCTTGCCCTTCCTGACCCTTAGACTCGAGGAGTCCATGTGTATGTTCATCCTGGGCCAGCTCCGTCCCCACTGTCCAGCAGGAGGAAGGAAGGAAGGCTCATTGTACACAGTTGAAGGCACACTTGGGAGAGAGACTAGTAGTACCGGATGGCCCTTTGCTTAACACAGGGCTCCATTCACATTGTGTTCAGATTGTGGTGTGAAGGGCAACCCCTACAGCTGGGCAGAGGCCAGAAATGAAGGATGATGAGTGGACACAGAGCCCTTTGTGGTCATCAGCCAACAAGTGCTAAAAGGAGAGAGTCTTCAAGCCCTCAAGCCCTGGTGGGTTTGGGGTTTCCAGTGGTGCTGGAGTGGGAGCCTGTGTTAGTCAGCTCTTTGTTGCTATAACAAAAATGTCTGAGTGAAACAAGGGAGGAAATATTCAAGTGAACAAGTTTCCAGAAGATTTTAACCTATTGTGGTAGGAAGGGTGTGGTAGAGCATCTTACCTCATAAATGCTAGAAAAGAGGAAGAGTGAGTGGGAGTGGGAGGAGGAGAGACAGAGACAGAGAGAGAGACAGAGAGAGAGACAGAGGCATGGAGACAGAGAGACAGAGAAAGGCAGAGACACAGAGACAGAAAGGTGGAGACCCAGAGAGACAGAGACATAGACAGAGACAAACCTGGACTAGCTGATATTTTCTCCTTATTCTACCCAAGTCTCCTGACTATTAGGTAGTACTTCCCATGTGTTGGATGGGTATTTCCTCCTTTCTCAGTTCTATAATCTTGCCCCCAGACACAGTCAGAAATATGCTTCTGAACCCAACCCAACTTGCCAAGCAAAATCAACTGTTGGAGCTAGAGAGATGGTTAACAACACTTAGTGTTCTTGCAGAAGGTCTGGACTCAGTTTCCAGCACTCACATAGCAGCTCACAACTGCCCCTGGCCTCTGGGGGTCCCTGGGCACACACAGCACACATAAACACACTCAGACACACACACACACATACTTTGCATATACTAACCATCGGAGCTGGACCCAGCAGCACAGGCTTATGATTCTAAGACTACAAGAGCAGAAGCAGGCCAATTACAAGGCCTGTGCTACAGAGTGAGTTTAAGGCTATCTTAGACAATGTAGTGAGACATTGTCTCTAAACCAAAGGTAACAGGGTGCTGGAGTGTAGCTTGGGGTAGAACACTTGTCTGGCATGCATGAAGGCATGAAGCTCTAGGTTCAATCCTCAATACCAAGGGGGGGAAAAATTTTTTTTAACCAATCTGGGCTGCAGAGATAGCTCAGTGGTTACAAGTGCTTACTGTTCCTGTAGAGGACCTCAGCTCACTTCCCAGCATCTAGATCGAATGGCTCACAACCACCTATAACTCCAACTCCCAGGGATCTAATGTCCTCTTCTGGCCTCCATGGTCACCTGCATCTACTTGCACGTACTTAGACATATGTACATACACACATAAATAAAGATAAATCTTTAAAAATAATTAGCTATTGCAGCTCATCCTTGAGTTCTCCTGTGTATCGGTGGGAGTCCTGAAAGACCCCTCTTCTCACACTCTCTGGGAGCCCCTAACTTTGGAGGACTCACTCTGTGTCTACAGTTAGGGTTGTTCTGTCCAATACTCTCTCCCTTGAACCTAGACCATTCTTGTAACATCCCTAGCCTGCGGCTTCCCAATATCTCCTTCCTCCATGTGATCCCCGTGTCCTGGGTGCCCCCTCTCCCCCATCCTGCAGAAAGAGGGACTTTGGAGTCGTCCTGCAGAAGACACCCCAAGGTCTGCAGCCAGAGCGTCGCTTTGCTTTCATGCATTGAAATATGCTCAATGAGAAATAATGAGCGTGTGGGAACTAATAACAGGAATCGCCTAATTAAATTAGGAAATAGACATCATATTACTGTAATCTGAAAATTGATATTAATAGAAAATGGTCCCAGCATTGTTATGCTAAAGGTTCCTAGGGGCGGGGAAATTAGGAGAGAAAACAGAACAGGAAAGTGGAGCAATCGTGGCTGATAGAAGTGTGACATATGTTTTCAGGGAGCTACAGTAAAACACTAAAAATAGAAGTCGGGAGTGCTGTGTGGGTTTAATGAATTCATGGACGGCATTGGCTTTGAAAAGCCCCCACAGCTGCACACAGGTACAGGATGATAATTTACAAAACAAGACCATGTAATTAAGCCTTAGAATGTGAGCTAGTGTGTTGTTTGGGGGTTGCTAGGCACTGTCTTGGGTGCTTTTACCCTGTCTGTCTGCCTTCACCCCACGAGGCTGTTAGCCTCCACTTAAGACAGTAACTGCCTAACATGGAACTAGACAGGGCCCTATTTTAATGCAGACCTGGGCATTTCCCATTCTCTGCTTGCCTGTTATCTTCATGTCCAGGTTTCTGGGTCTTTTTTTTTTTTTTTTTTTTTTTTTTTTTTTTTGGTTAGTCTCCTGTTTTTTTCTCCCCAGAGGACCTTTCTTGACTGCACCCTACAGATTTTGGAAACAGCCCAACTCCCTGATTGTAGGCCCCAAGGCTCCTCAACTATTGTGGTTACTGAGAACCATGCAGACACCTTCTGAAATTACAGTCCAGCTTGGACTCTGGGTTCCCATTGTGTGTGGGCTTGGGCACGGACCCATTGGAGCCAGCCGGTTCCGATGCCCGCCCTGTCCCTAGGTGGCCTAGTTTTAGATTCTGCCTCTCACAGGGGCTCATTGTCCCTCCTATGCAGGGATGAATCAGACTGTTCTCATGTGACACAAGTCACATGTCCAGAGGGGGTTCTTAGATGTGGGACGGCCTCTTTCCCACCCAGCCTGGGCCGGAATGAACTGCAGACTTAGGGGAGGGAGTAGATGCTAGGATTGTGTGTAAGATATCCCAAAATGATGTCTGGGTAGGACACCATGTTGCACCAAGGCCTGGCAAGGAGCTTTGTGAAGACAGGAGGAGGGTGAATGTCCTGTCTCACAGCCTGGACCCCGATCTTCAGTCACTGACTGACCAGGCATCATCATTAACATCGCCTGGCAACTGAAACTCTAATCGCAAAGTAACATGAGGCTCCAGGAGAGACCAGGGGGTCATCTCCTGTCTGCTTTCCTTCTCTGTCCCTCAACACACCCATCCTCAATTCTCAGGTCCAAGAAGCTGAAGCCTTTGAACACACAGCAAACAGAACAAGGCATCCGTTAGTAGTGGAGATGGCCAATGGATCGTGACAGCTCCATCTTCCCTTGTGTCCCCCGATTCTTTTTTTTTTTTTCATGGTTTTAGGGCTTTATTGTAGAAAACAGAGAGAAGGAGAGAGAGAGAAGATAGAAAAGTAGAGACCGGCCATGGCCACGTGAAGAGAAGGGAAAGGGACAGGGAGAGAGGAAGCAAGAGATGAGAGTAAAGACAAGAAAGAAAGCAAGAACTTGAGACCAAGTCCCCCAATTTTTAATGCAAGCAGTGGGGTATTGGCTTTGAGCCAGCGTCGACTCCAAAGGCAAGGTTGTTATCCTTTCCAAGGGCTAGTCTTCATTGTTGAAAACCAAGGGTAAGTGCACCATGGTCATATCGACACAGGAAGTACTAGCAGGCAGAGGCACAGCCAGCAGGGGGAGAGCCTGGGGATGGAATAAGGCTATGCACCCAAAGGTCAGGTACCTGTGTGGGTTTACACCAGCCCCTGACATTCCCACGAACCCCATTCCTGTACCTTAGGGTCAGTGCACATCTGTCTCCCCCTGATAATATTTGCAGAATGCCTCAGGCCTCTAGGAAGATCTCATTTAAGCCCGAAGCTCACCATTACATACCTGCTGATGTTTTCATTAGAAACCTTACTTCCCAGGATTTTGGGGCTCTACTGTTTTAACTCAAGTCACCGGAGCACTCTGTGGAAGATCCTCTCCTTTGAAATTTTATTTATATGGGTAAATAGTGGCACTTGTTGGCACCCATTCTGTGCCCCCCCCGCCCCGCCGCCAACCACGGCAGCCCAGGAAGTTCTGAGGAAAACATTGGTTTCTGATAGAGGGGGCACAAGACCCCCAGGGCTCTGCCCATTCTCATGGTCTGAGTCTCTGAAGGAAGTGGGGCTGCCTTTCTTTGTCCTTCTCAGGCCTGGTTGAAGAAATTCTCAGCCATCCTCAGAGGCCTGAAGCCCACTGATAGAATGGTCTGGCCTTGTCCAGGATATACACTGAGCTCTGCTTGGTTGTCCCAAAGCCTGAGAGTCCAGTCCTGGCCAGTGGTGGATGAGTAATCTGTACTTATTGCTTTTTCTCTCCCTCCTCCTCTTCTTCCTCACTCTCCTCTTCCTTTTCCTCCTTTCCCTCCCTGCCTCTGCCTCTCCCTTTACTACTACTTCTTCTTCTTCCTCTTCTTCCTCTTCTTCCTCTTCTTCTTCTTCTTCTTCTTCTTCTTCTTCTTCTTCTTCTTCTTCTGTTTCACCAGGTAGCCCAGGCTATCCTGCAAGATAGGCCACAAACCTGCCATCCTCCTGCCTCACTGCCTGAGGGCTGAGATTGCTGGTTTGCCCCACTGTACCTGGACCTTACTGTATTTTTTTTTTAAAGAAGCTGAGACTATAACATTTTTTACCTGGATTCCCAAGATCTCAGCCATAGCTCTGACTTGGGAAGTGTGCAGCAGAGACACCTGGGTCCTTGCACTTGGCATCTCCTCTTGTTTGCTGGGGAATATGGCTCCGACAATGTTTGTGCTGAACTGACCCTCATCCTGCTAGACCTAGTCACTACTCTTCCCTGTTCCCTGGAGAACAAGAGAGATAGGTCAGGGCACCAGGAAGAAGTGATCTCTCAAGGCTAGGGATATTGGTCAGTGGTAGAGCCCCTGCCTAGAAGTGGCTGTGTTTAAATTAGAACTCTGACTCCAGTTCCACGAAAATCTGTGGATTCTTATCTGTGATTCTGATAGCTGCTCGGGGCTAGGGAAGAGCCCTCTGTAAGATGCGTGGATCCCCCAGTGAGAGCCTGGAGGTGTGGCTTAGTGGTAGAGCCCCTGCCTACAATCCACTAAGGAAGGCCTAAAAAAAAAAAGCTCAGTGTTATAGTGAATGTTTAGAATTATCTAGGAAGGAGCTTGGTGGTGTTACTCATTGGTCCAGCCCCTGCAAAGAATCTACCAATGATATTCTAGGGGTGTGGCTCACCAGTAAAATACTTGCCTAGAGTCCATCAGAGAAGGAAACTACGGATATGGGTTGGCAGTAAGTTTCTCACCCAGCATGTACAAGCCCTGAACTCAAACCCCAGCAGTGGCCCCCACACTAGAGTGACCTTCTGTGACATGGCTGAGAAACAGAGATATGGGCACCTGGAGGATGGAGTGGGGTCAGATAGAAAAAGAATTCCTGCTTCCATGTTTTCCACGGTGACCTGTGCTGCAGAGACAGCTACATTCCCTTCCCTTCCCTGTGGCAGCTATACCTAGCAAGGACGCCCTGGAAGGAGCCAAGCCTGGTGCACTAGGATTCTCCCATGATGCTTCCTGTCAGGAGCATCACAGGGGCTGAGTGGAAGCAGAGAGTCCTAATGGCCATTAGGGAGGTTGTAGTTTGAGTGATGGGGATGGACCGAGTGTTTCTGTATCCCAGACTCTGCACTTTATATTCATTACAGAAAGTCTCCTAGTACCCTCCTCTGTCCCAGAGAGGCAGAGTCCCTGGACCAAAGTCACACAGCCAGGAAGTGGCTGTGTTTAAATTAGAATCTGATACCAGATCTATGAAAATCTGTGGATTCTTATCTGTGATTCTGATAGCTGCTCGGGGCTAGGAAGAGCCCTCTGTAAGATGCGTGGCACTGGAGGCCAGCGCTGGAGATGTGTTGTCCGGAGTCTGCTCTGGTCCTGAGCTTTGCACACTGTATCTGGTCCTTGTAACTTCTCATCTTCAGTCCTGTCTAGGACAGAGAGTGTCTGTACCCTGACACAGCACACACTGTAGAAGCTGTGCTTGCCTATGCCTGTGCCTGCTGGAGGCAGTGCCTCACCCCTGAACTTGGAGCTGGGTGCTCTGTGTGTACCCAGAAACTTTCCCCTGCCACAAACAAGACACGCTGTTCTAGCCCAGAGGCAGGAGGGCTTGGAGCTCAGAGTGAGTCATCTATAGATTCTCAGCCATGGAGGTAAATGAAGAGTTCTCACTGCAGAAAGAAGTCAGCAGAAGTGGTGATTGTAACCCCTGCTCACAGCCCAGACAGACCAAATAATCAAATTACATTCATAAAATTTCAGGTCGAGTGGCCACAGCTTGAATTAGCTCTTTCGAAGAACCTAGCTAGAAGTAGCGGCAGTAATTAAAGGGTTGGCCTGGCTCAAATCAAGCCAGGGCTCGGAGCATGCACAGTGTACATGGTAGAAGGCTTGCAGCATGGGGGTGGGCTTCATCCCCTTCCCCAGTCACTGGGAAGACAGTCTAGGAGGACAGAAAGAGCTCAGGTGACAGGAGTGGGTCTTTACTGCTGGGGGTGGGGGGGTTCACTCATTTGCTTCAGACATTGCTATGTAGCCCATGCTAATCTTAAACCCATCATGTAAACCAGGTTGGCCTTGAACTCATTGGGTAGCTCAGGCTAGCCTATTTCGGAGAGATTTTTATTAGTGTATATTCATTGAACAAGGTGTTAAGTTATATTACGATGTTCTCATGCATGTATATCAAGTACTTTAACAAGCTCCACCTTCTGTTGGTAGTTTCTTTTCCCATCCCTGGGGCTGGAGGTGTGGCTCAGTGGTAGAGACCCTGCCTAGAATCCCCCAGTGAGAGGCTGGGGGTGTGGCTCAGTGGTAGAGCCCCTGCCTAGAATCCCCCAGTGAGGGCTGGGGGTGCAGCTCAATGGTAGGGCACCTCCCTAAAATATACAGAACCCTGGGTTCTATCCCCAGCTCCCTACCACTGTGTTTAGATTGTATATGTGAACAACAAATATGGTCTTTGTCTTTTCTGGAACTGGATTTATTTTTACATAGCATAATATTTCCACTTCCATCCGTATCTTTACAAATGATATAGCTTTATTCTTATTGGCAGAATACTACATATATGCTTATGAAATGTACATATAAACATATATAGAACATTTCCTTATCTGTTGATGGACAACTAGGCTGATTCCATAACTGGCTTTTATCAAAAGTGCTGCATTAATACACAACGAATGGTCCCTGCTTTGGTGGAGCTCACTGTGGAGAAGGTGAGACATGGCTGACGCCACCTCGCCTCTAACCAAGCAGACATTTCAGCAGTGTCCCTGGTTAAGAATAGGCATATCCTCTTCTTTTTACTTACAGGTTAGGACCAGAGGTCTTGTGTGCTGTGACCTCCTGCTGAGCAGGGACAATTAAGGGAAGAGTCACCTGCATGGTGTGGCTCTTACCTATCTTCTCTGCTTTCTGTTGCTGTAATAAGAACGCAGGGCCAAATAATTTACAAAGAGAAGAAATTTAATGATCACCGTTCTGGAGGCTGGGTCTGACAAGAGCCTTCTTACAGTGTCAGAGAGTGTGTGTGTATATGCAGTGTCCCATGACAAGACAGAGCAAGCATGCAGCTGCCTGTATCTTAGAAACCCACTAGTCCCACTGTGGAGTCCCTTATCATGTGACCCTACCCTAATTACACCCAAAGTGCCACCTTTTCATAAGATAGACATAGAAATAACTAAAGAATTACATTTCCAACAAGTTTACTAGACACATTTAGAGCAAAGCAGGGCCTATCTGATTACCCTGCCCCAGCCCCTCCCTGGGGGATTCTAGGCAGGGGCTCTATCTCTGAGCCATGCTTTATTCAGGTACAACTCTCTGAATGGTTCAATCTCTGGTTGGTTCCAGAACATCCTTCCCTGGATACTCTGTGGCTTATAAAATGATGCAACAATTGCATCTATAACCTATGTACATTCCATGTATTTTTTTTTCAAAATCTGGCTTATTTACAATACATAACATAATGTAAATGCTATGTAAATAGTCATTTATTCAGAATTGTTTAGGGAATAATGACAAGAAAAAGTCGTACTGTGTTCAACACAAATGCAATTTCCCCCAAATATTTTCAGTCAATGGCTGGTTGAATCAGAGATTACAGAACTCACAGCTATCAAGAGTGTACTGTATAATTTACATACCATAAAACTCACCTCTTTTACATGGCACACTTCAGTGATTTTTAGTAAATTTACAGAGCTGTGCAACCATTACCACCATCCAATTCTAGGATATTTCCATTGCTCTCTCCAAATCCCTTGTGCTCATTCCAAGTCACTAGCCACCTCCTGCCTCATTTCTACCTCCAGCTCAAGTAACCGCAAATCCACAGTTGTTCATTGTAAGTTTCTGTCTTCAAAACACTTCCATGCAATGGCCTTTTCCACCTGGCATCTTTCTCTTTCACGTGTTCTTTTTAAAAGAGATTTGTTGCCAGGCAGGGGTGGCGCACGCCTTTAATCCCAGCACTTGTGAGGCTGAGGCAGGCAGATTTCTGAGTTCGAGGCCCGCCTGGTCTACAGAGTGAGTTTCAGAATAGCCAGGGCTACACAGAGAAACCCTGTCTCAGAAAACCAAAAACAAACAAACAAACAAACAAACAAACAAAAAACAAAAACAAAAAAAAAACCTAAAAGAGATTTGTTCATGTATGTGTGTGTGTGTGTGTGTGTGTGTGTGTGCATCTATACATGTGCATATGCATGAGTGTGTCTGTGTGTCCGTGTGCCAGTGCTAAATGCCACAATAGGTCATCAGAGTGTCTGGACTTGAGTTATAAGTAGTTGTGAGCTGCCCAGTGTGGGTGTTGGGAGCTGATCCTGGTTGCTGGCTCCCTAGGAATAGCAGTAAGAGCTCTTAACCACTGAGCTATCTCTCCAGCCCTAGCGTCATATTCTTTTGTTTGTTTGTAGTTCTCGGCATTTAACCCAGGGTCTCATGTGTCCTACAACTGCCTTAAAAATGTTTCTGAGATTCATCTTCAGCATTGTCAGCACTGTCTTAGTTACGGTTTCTGTTGCTGTGATAAAACACCATGGCTAAAAGCAGTTTGGGGAGGAGAGGGTTTATTTCAGCTTACAACCCTCAGCTCATACTGCATCACAGATGAGAGTCAGGGCAGGACCTCAAGGCGGGAAGATGCTGGAGGCAGGAGCTGATGGAGAAGCCATGGAGGGGTGCTGCTTCCTGGCTTGCTCCTCCGGCTTGCTCAGCCTGCTTTCTTATAGACCTCAGGACCCCTAGCCCAGGGATGGTGCCACCCACAGTGGGTTGGGCCCTCACCTGTCAATCATTAATCAGGGAGATGAACTTCAGGCTTGCCTACCTGAAGAGGCTCCCTCTTCCCAAATGACTCAAGCTGTCGTCAAACTGACCAGGACAAGCACTGTGTTTCTTTTGAATATTATCGCTTAGCATTGTATTCTATAGCACTTGGCTCACTCACCCACACGTTGATGACTAGTTTATTGGTGCCTTTTGTTATTATGTGTAGTATTGTTGTGTCTATTTCCATACACGTCCTTGTGTAAACATGTTTTCGTTTCTTTGGGAGAGACAGTTAGTAATAGAATTGCTAGCCTGTATAGAAAATGTATGCTGACTTTCAGAGAACTCGCCAGCTGGCTCATGTGGGCCAATGTTGCCACCTGGTCACCAGCACTTGTTAGTATCTGCTTTTTTTTTTTTTCTTGGTTTTTTTGAGACAGGGTTTCTCTGTAGCCCTGGCTGTCCTAGAACTCACTCTGTAGACCAGGCTGGCCTCGAACTCAGAAATCCCCCTGCCTCTGCCTCCCAAGTGCTGGGATTAAAGGCGTGCGCCACCACTTCCCAGCCAATATCTGCCTTTCTAATTGCAGCCATGCCAGTCAGTATGAAGTGAGAAGACTCATTTTGGTCTATATTTGCATTTCTGCAATGGCTAATGATGTTGGACATATCTGCTTGTGTTTGTTGTCTTTTGACTATCTCCTTTAGTAAAGTATCTATGGAGTCTTACAACCGTGGAACTGGACTGTCTCTTTACTGAGTTGTGATTCTTTACTTCTCAGGCCTCTCTTATCAGGTCTGCAAAGGATCTCCATCTGCAGCTCATCTTTTTGATTTCTTAGTGGCATCTTTTGAAATCCAAAATTTCCTAATTTGAAGAAGTATAATTCTTCCACAGGTCATTTTTTTTTTTGGTGTTGTGTCTGTGACATCTTTGCCTAGCCTAAGATCAAAGAGAGTCACTTAGATTTTCTTCCAAAAGTTTAATGAGTTTTTTGTATGTTTATGATCTGTTTTGAGATATTTTGTGTGTATGTGTCCTGTGAACAAATGGCCTGACCTCATCTTCTTTTCAAATTACATCTATCTATCTATCTGTCTGTCTATCTATCTATCTATCTATCTATCTATCTATCTATCTATCTATCTATCTATCGTGTGTGTGTGTGTGTGTGTGTGTGTGTGCGTGCGCGCGCGCGTGCGCGCGCACGCGCATACATGCAATATGTTGAGGTCAGATGACAATTTACAGGAGTCCATTTTTTCCCAATATATGGGTTCCAGGCACCAAACTCAGGCCATCAGCCTTGGCAGCAATCTTCTTTTCCCAGTGAGCCATCTTACTGACCCCTGCCTTCATCTTTTTTTCTTTTTTTTTTTTTAACTTTTATTGCATTATGATGAGAAAAGTTACATGATTTCAATTTATCTGGATTTGTTAACATTTAAAAACATATATATATATGTTTTTAATATATATATTTTGGTTTTTCGAGACAGGGTTTCTCTGTGTAGCCCTGGCAGTCCTGGAACTCACTCTGTAGACCAGGCTGGCCTCGAACTCAGAAATCCACCTGCCTCTGCCTCCCAAGTGCTGGGATTAAAGGCGTGCACCACCACTGCCCGGCCTTAAAAACATATTTTAAGTAAATAGAATTAAATCACATTCTTGTTTCCCTTTTGTACCCCCACTCCTCCCAGAGACCCCCCCTTCAATACCTACAATATCTTTTTTGTCATATTCCTTAAAATTTATAAAATATTATAATAATAAAAATAAGTATTATAAAAGTTGTTTGATATAAAACAACAATCAATTTAACAGTATTATATAGATGCTCATCTACAGCAATAGTGAAAATACATTTTTTTCAATATAAATTTTAAATAACTCCAAACATATTAACTGTATATTTCAAAATAATACATCACTACTAGTATTTTCTTAAATGAACATAAATATATAAAGTCTTTTTGTTTGTTTGTTTTGTATTTAGTAGAGTTTAAAATCTTGGCTCTTACTGTGGTACAAGCCCAAAACAAGAACAATTTTTAGACATTGGATTTCATTGTAATAAGGCTGTACTTCAAAGACCCTCACATCACCAAAGGATTTTACCTCCATCATAGCTAAGCTGAGAGTTGACAGTTCTACTGCACGAAGAAATGAATTGTAGGCATGATTTTTGGATACAGACTTCCTGCTATGATCAAAGCTATTTGACTTGAGTGA